>CAWUFW010019246.1:0-192878 GCA_963921515.1 Calotriton arnoldi | reverse complement strand
TTTATTTTATTTTCCCTTGAATGTATGTTTTGCTAGAAAACGCAATAAATACATTTTTTTAAAAAGCACAGGCCCAACTTTTTAATTACAATTAGGGGTGGGTCGAGTTTGTAGAGTTGCACTATGCAGAATTCGGTGGAGTTGCATAAAAACTCTTTGGAATTCAGCGGAGTTCTGCTCCTCTCTAATCTAAACAAAGACTGCGGTTGGCCATTCCTGTGGAAAGCCCGACCTGCCTCCGGCCCTCTCACGTGTGCACTGAACCCCTGGCCTGACACTGCTGCCCCATTACCTTGTAGACCTTGGCCGCCTCATCCACAGGGCGCACACAGTGGGGCTGGCGCTCCCTGGACTGCACACACCCTGCGCAAACCAGCGCCCGATCCTTCTCTCAGAAGAGCTGCAGCGGCTGCCCGTGTTTCTCACACTGAGCCTCCTCGAACAGGGAGAACCGCTTCACATTGTACACAGTGTTCCCAAACTCCGTGTGGTCTGCATGTCTCTCATGTACAATGCCCACCTGCAGTGGGGGAAGTGGAAGCAGCAGCCGGGGCCTTCTTCCCAGACCTCGACACAGGAGTGGTAGGAGTCCTGGAAAAAAGTCCAGACAGATGCAGCAAGTGACTTCAGCCTTCAGGTCCGTGAATCTGTTGGACGCCATTGTGGCAAGTACCAGGCCGCCCCTGCCTCAGAGACAGTGCCCCCCTCCGGTTCCTGCTTGGTGCTCTCGAAAGCACTTCCAAACTTGTGTTTTGTTTATAAAGTGGAGCGTAAGGTCAAAAAATATAATTCCCTTTAGGATCACTTATTCATTCACAGGTATACATATACACTCTCACAAACGTCATACATCCCCCATAATCCTGATTAAGCCAGATGTTGAACAACTCAGTGAAAAAGATCGTATTACAAATTTATTCTAAAAGTCTCCTTGTGAATAATCAATACAGACTTATTTAAAACCAACATAGCATAGTTAAGATAAAACATATTAAAAATACATCTCAGCAATTAAGTAGAATAGGGGAGAGAGAAAAAAAGCAAACAAGACAATCACATTTGTCACTGATTTAGGCCAGCTTCACAGAATCAGTAATGCCACATCATAAAAATCAATTTCTTCTCTGTTGTGTTCCTTTGTTCCTCAAATATGGCCCACCCATTGCGTCGATGCGTTTTGGCAGAAATATTGATTAACTACCACCTTCTTCAGGACATGAATACATTTCTCTCACAAGAAATATATATATTACTGCATATGAAATCCTGCATAAAAAAATATAAAAAACATATAAATATTCAAGAGAGATCCCTTCCCTAAAATCACATTATAAAGTCTAATATACAAATTAGAACCTCTATACATAGTTACAATGAGCCAGCAAATATACAAAACATCATTAAAAGAATTCCATCAACCAAGCCATTTTCTAAATAAATATTAGACATATCACTCCATTCAAAATTGGGGCATGTAATTACATTAATCTAACACCCAATGTAATTTGTAATATGTAATGTGTAGAAGGTCTATTTTTATAGGTGAGTCTAAATATTAACTGACCTCTATCACTGGTTTTCATTTAGCTTTATCCCTAATGAAAAAAAAACAGTGATTTGTGCTGAATGAGTTGTAAGGATGACAATGGGTGTGATGTGAGTGTAACTTTACACCCAATTATTACATTGGGTGTTAGATGAATGTAATTACATACCCCTAATTTTGATTGGAGCGAATTTGTAATACAATCTTTTTTACTGAGTTGTTCAACATCTGGCTTAATCAGGATTATGGGGATGTATGGCGATTGTGAGAGTGTATATGTATGTAACCTGTGAATGAACAAGTGATCCCAAAGGGAATTATATTGTATGACCTTACAGTCTATTACGGAGCCCTGTCCCTTTGGTCTGGGGGCCCCTCTCAATGCATTGACTAACCTATAAAGTGGAGCTAAAGACGTCCTGCTCTTGTGAGATGCTAATGGGAAAACAAGTGCAACCTCCCTTGAAAAAAGATTTACCGTTGCTTTAAACCCCCAGCAAGAACTTAACGACTAAGACACTATTGTACTAACCTTACAATTGTTTTTACTAGGGTGGGTGACGGGCAAACTCCGTCACGCAGTGGAATCAGAGTTTTTTGCTGAACTCCGTGCTTCCACCGGAGTCTGGAGTTGGCAAAACTCTGCAAACTCGGCTGGCGTGCAGAGTTCACCGCCCACCCCTAATTACAATGCACCTTGCCCTATGGGCTACCTATGGCTTACCTTAGAGGTGACTTATATGCAATAAAATGGGAGTCTATGGCTTGGCAAGGGGTTTGTATTTCCAACTCAAATTGGCAGTTTAAAAGTGCATCTAGGTAGGCCTGGTGGAATTATTGATTCCACCAGTGGAGTCCGGGGAATTTGGTAATTCCGTGTTACTCTTGTAACGCAGAAATGCTTACAAATTGAGCCGCTCTGCTGGTGGAATCATTCTGCTGTAAATTGTTTCAAAAGAGGACTAGAAAAGGGAGCAGTCCCTCTATGTTTAAAAAGTGCTGCAGATTAAACTTTAATCAGCAGTGGTTTTGATATATAGAGAGACTGCTCCCTCTTCTGGCCCTATTTAAACTCACTGCAAAGCAGTGTATACCTCTCTGTGCCCTTGCATACTCTGCAGCGATCACTGCAGAGTAGGCAAGGGTGCCTAGGGGTATGCACTGCAGAGCGATATACAGTGGTTTCTGAAGTTTAGAAACTACTGCATACCTCTCAGCGGCGGCACCCTTACATACTCTGTAGTAATCACTGAAGAGTATGTAAGGCTGTCGAGTGTTGTTTGGTTGTGCTACTTACTTAGCGCAAAATACATCCTAACATCCATTTTTGGACACTCAGGTGCATTTTATGCTTAGAAAATAGTGCCAAATGCCCCTCTGCCCCATTGCGGAATTCTGGGGAATCTTGCGGAATTTTAATGTAATTCTGCAGAGTTCTGCTGAATCAAATTCCGCCAATTCCACCCACCCCTACATTCTGTCTGCAATGGCAGGCATGGGACATGTTTTAAGGTTCTAATTAAGTTGGTGGCACAATAATTGCTGCAGGCCCACTAGTAGCATTTAATTTACAAGTCCTAAATATGGCATACCACTCTGCAAGGGACTTATAGGTAAATTAAATATACCAATCAGGTGTAAGCTAATCAAACCATGTTTAGGGGCGTTATCACAAGCTCTTTAACACTGGCTAGCAGTGGTAAAGGGCACAGAGTCCAAAGGCCAACAAAAACAAGTTTCAGTGCAAAAATGGAGGTAAGTAGGCAAAAGTGTGGGAGAAGACTGCCCTAAGGCTGACAGGTCTAACAATTACCAATGCTATCATTACCTCTACCTATTACAACCCCCTCTACATTCAGTACCCACCAAATGATGGCTCTGAAAAGTTACCAACACTTCATCTATTTAGAGTAGAGAGTCAAGAGAATCTAGCCTGTTGTGACTTTCTTGTATTGCACAAGGTTTTCTTACTCAAAAAGAGCATGAAAACATCAAATATTGAGGAAACTAAATTAAATTCCCAACATTTATATAGACAAGGAACATCAGAATGGAAAAAAAAGTTTTCCATTTTAAAAAACTTGAGTGAGAGCTGGCTGTGGTTCTATGAACCAGGACCTACTTCCCCCGAAGTTGCCACCTGGACTCCCACAGGGAAAACAGTTACCACCTCAACTTGGTAGTTGGCAATGATCAATGATTTTTGGCTGGAATTGCAGTTGAAGACCATTGGTACATGCCTTACTGATTTGGAATGCCCAAAACAACACCCTTGCAATTTGTGGTTTGGTAGGTGTCTGAAACTCAATTTTCTGATTTCGGAAAAACTTTTTTGAACTGCAAAATTTCGGTAACAACATAGAAAAACAAATTTTGCAGTTGCAAACCCTGTATTTTACCAAATTGGGTTTGTGACTGGAAAACCCTTTGTAAATCTTGCTGTGGGCTACATAAAACTTGAGAAATCCTGGAAAGCCCAGGCATATCTAAAAAAGAGAGACACACAGAAATCTAGGGTAGTATGGCATGTTTGATCCAACACGGTTTTCATACCAGGAATTTCCTCCAAACATCAAATTATGCCAAATCCTACATACATTCCTCACAGTTCCCATGAGATATGGATGAGGTATTTGGGTCCAGGGTCATCTTGTACCCTTGGAATACTTCCAACCCCAAGAATTTCTGATTACTAGAGGAACAGGAGAGTTCACGGTTGAGTTGCTTCCATGGATCCAAACACTATTTCTTCTCCAGAATGCTTCTAAATGTCAAACTATAGCAACATAATACACAACTCTCAGGTTCAATTTCAGATGACTAGAGTATTTGCTCCTGGATCAGTCGCCAATCAGGAAATGGTACCATCATGTATTTCTGAATACTAAAAATACCCAGGTTAATATTTTGTGTATATATGTATATAATTTTAATGCATTGTCTGCTTAAACAGCATTAGATTGCACTGCTTAAAGTATTTTGATGTGCAAATTATACAATTTGTTGGAACACTGACAGTGTCAATTTTGTACATTGATTGATGTACTATTACACTGATTATTGAGTGATTATACAGGGTGTATAGATCAGTATTTGGACAAAATACTGAGTTTTAAATACCGAGTTATAGAAATATTGGAAAAAAATAAGGTGATACAATAAGATTGTGATGCAGAAATATCATTGTCAAGAATATCATTGTTTTCAGGTGCCTAATATCATTGCCAAGAATATTGTTTTTGTTAATATCATTTGCAATAATATAGGTGTAAAAATTATATTTTTTAATTATCTTTATGTGTTTTAGTTCATATATTAATTTTATGTGTTATTGTTTGTATAATTGTTAATAATATTTTTCAATATAGTTTGTAATTTTAAGTGATTTATAATTTTTAATTTAAGTGCAAATAGTAATTTACAGTGTCGTAGCTGGTTGTTAGATTTGTAGGGGTGTAGGGGAAGGTAATGAAGTATAATTAATTAACATTAATTTATTAATTTATTATTAATTAGTTTATTAATTATTGATTATGTAAATTATGTATTAATTATATTTTTAAGTTATATATTAGGTGCAGGCTCCTGGGTTTGTAGGGTATTGAGTGGAAATTTAATTAAGTAATAATCAATTAACAATTAATTAATAATTGCTTGATTGATTATCAATTATGTTAATCATGTTATACCTATTTATTTTTGAAGTGTGGGCTGCTAAGTTTGTGGGGGTATAGTGTGGGAAGTTAATTAAGCAATAAATAAATAAAAGATTTTAATTGATAATTAATTATTAAATTGTTTAATAATCATGTAAATTGTTTAATTGTTTTTATTGTTATATATACAGCTTTTATTTTGTTTAATTATTAATATTCATGTTAAGCGTTTTATATTTGTTATAAACTAATAGGGTTATTCAAATATGTCATGTTTTTGAAGTGAAGTACTTTTTCTACTGTTGCACAGACTGGAGTGGGAATAGTAAATCTCACCCCTCTGAAGTTCAATGCTTTCCCTACTGTTGCACTGGAGTGTGAATAGTAAATGTAACCCCTTCTGAAATCCAACGCTTTCTCTACTGTTGCACAGACTGGAGTGGAATCAGTGAAGTTTATCCCTTCGAAGTCCAATGCTTTCCCTACTGTTGCACAGACTGGAGTGGAAATAGCAAATTCTACCCCTCCGAAGTCCAACACTTTCCCTACTGTTGCACAAACTGGAGTGGGTATAGTAAATCTAACCCCTCCAAAGTCCAACACATTCCCTACTGTTGCATAGACTGGAGTGGAAATAGCAAATTTTACAGGGAACTCGAGGGCCAACAGAAAGGAGGGTGAAAGTGGGCAGCCCTGCCTAATTCCTTTTTCTAGTTTGAGCGGTTGAGACAGGAAGTCACTAGTGGAGATACAGGTGCTTGGATTACTATATAAGGCCATGATAATTTTTTTTAACTCATTGTCTAAATTAAAGGTTCTAAAGGATTCCTCAAGAAAGGTCCATGATACCCTATAGATCGCTTTCTCAGCGTCAAGCTCAATTACCGTGGTGGCTGATATGGATGTTTTTGCCCTTTCCAGGGCATGAAATAGGAGACGGGTGTTATAATGGGGCATGCGTTTTTTTACAAATCCTACTTGTGTGTTACTTATTAATTTCCGTTAAAAACAATTTCAACATTTGGCAAGTATTTTCGCGTATAGTTTACAATCCATATTTGTTAATGAAATGGGCCTATAGATTTTCGGGAGCAACATTTCTTCCCCTTCTTTAGGGATCACTACAATGTTGGCTTCCGCTGTGGTTCTAATAATACTACCGGAGGTTGCACAGTGTTAAATAAATCTAAAATGGTTGGTTGGAGGACTGGGCAAATGTTTTATCAAATTTGGCAGTAAAGCCATCAGGGCCAGAGCTTTGTTCTCTTTTAGAGTACCAATTGCATCAGTAATTTCAAGCAAAGAAATTGGTTTGGATAAGAACGCTATATTTCTTCTGCTAGGTGAGGAATTTATAACTTACTTAGATAGTCGGAATATTGATCCAGAGTTATCTTTTTATTTTCAGAGAATAGATCTTCATACAATTGTCTGAACATGTCCAGAATTTTCTAGGGGGATGGTATGGGTTTTGTTTTTACTGTCCTTAATCGCGATTATCTTTTTTTTGGTTCTGTTTATGTTTGAAATACGAGACCAGCATTTTACTGAATTTACTGGCTTCACGAAGTTTGAGGCCTTTAAATTTGTTAATCCACACACCAGCCTTTTCACTTAAAATCTTAGTGTATTCATATTTCTTGCATGTGAGTAGGGAAAAGCGATTCGTATCCAAATCCTTGATTTTTTTGTTTAAATTTGTTTATTGTTGTTTCTCATTTTGTAGTACACAATCGCTCAGAAGTTACATAACAATGCAAGGGTTCTTGCCCCTCTTCCATTTCTTACTTCCCTTGTTATATCAACAGGTAGTCTGAGCGGTCGTACAGACCAATATGTTACCATGAAAACTAAATTCTTTTTTTTCCTTTTTTTTTTGTTAAACAGTTTGCAACACAACATTGATACAGCATGGTGAACAATACAGTTCTCTCCTCTCATGTAATGAACTGAAGGTATTTATAGTAGTGCATTGCTTCCGAATTATACTTCCTTGACTGCCTTGCTGTTGGTCTACGCGCATTCACTTTGGGCATGGCTGCGCTAGTGCACAGATGCATGCCTCTGTCAGACTGCCCACTATCTGATGTATGAGTATTCTGCAACCTATTGTTGGACCTGGGTGTATGACGACGGGGGAGGGAGTGAACATTGGAACACATAGCCCTTTCACACAACGCGCAGCGCTGCAGCTAAATCTTATGTGTTAGCTCGTCATGTGCTTTCCGTCTGAGACTCCGTCTGCTTGTTTGACGTTTACTCAGACATAGTACCTGAATCCTCAGAGGCATTCTGCCATAGGGCGCGGAAATCCGCCAGTATTGCTTCCCACTGCGCCGCCATCGGCTGCTTCCTAATGCCTATCGCATCTTCTCGCCGCAGCACCAGGCTTTCAGCTTGCGCCCAGCATGTTAGCGACCGGTACCAGGATTTCGCCAAGGGGGGCTCCGGGGATTTCCATCGTCTTGTAAGGAGGAGCTTGGCTACTATTAGTCCTAGGTCAATGAAGAGGGATGTCACCTTATATTTTCTAGATCTCCTGTATAGCCCCAGGATACACACCTACCACAACCAGGTAAGCGTGCGCTCAGTACACTGTGCCAATTTTCTGGTAACTGTATCCCAATATGTCTGTATGGATGTGCAGGACCATAGTGCATGGAGTAAGTCCCCACCTAGCTCACCACAGCGAGGGCAACCGGCATCAGCGCGATTGAAATACTTGTTTATTCTGGCTGGGGTCAAGTATGCCCTATGTACTATGTAGTATTGTATAAGCTGAAATCTAGCATTGCGAGGGATACGGGTGGGGCCTCGGAGAATATCTTCCCATTCGTGGTCAGTTCTGGGGCGCTGCAAATCTGCGTCCCAATGGGCTCGAAGGGACTCCAGTCGTGGCGTTGTATGTATTCTTAAGGATTCCGCAAACCATCTAACTAAATGGCGTCCCGCCCCCAGTTCATGCAAATATTGCACTGTCAAGTGCGTGGTCGGTTCCTGAGTAATCTCGCCCCACGTTCCCCACAGCGCGCTAACCACCGCTGCGTGTAATAAAAACTGACCACGAGGGAGGGCCGTTTCTTCCACAAGGGTGTCATATGGCAGGAGTTGCCCATCACCATACAAGTCCCCCAGTGTTAGAATGCCCGCTTCCTCCCATTGAGGCAGCTCCACGTTCGTTATTGGTCGGTATCTCCTAGGCGTGCCGAGGATGGAGAGAGACGGTGCATATGGGGTCACATGGTGCGTGATCCGCAGACTGCGACGAAAGCAATAGTGAGCTACTTCTACTAGTAGTTGGGCAGGTGGCCGTCCCCTTCTGATAGGGTGGAACAACGCCACCATCTGTGGGTGGGTGAGTCCCGGGGCGCAAGTTGCTGAATCCTCCAGATGGCGTGCATCAAGCCATCTCGCCACCCACTGAAGCTACGCTGCGAGATAGTATTGCTCCATGTGGGGTAACGACAGGCCCCCGCAGGCCGCTGAAGGGTACATTTTGATCAGCGCCACTCTGCTGCGCGACCTGCCCCAGATGAATCTGCGGATGTCCAGTTCTAAGTTTTGAAACAGCCCCGGCTTGAGGCATAGGGGTACATTTACAAAGTGGTACAACAGTCATGGGAGTACCACCATCTTAAGAAGCACTATCCTCCCCATGACCGTCAGAGGGAGGGTACCCCAGAAAGTCATCTGCGCACGTATTGCAGTGATGGCTTGCACCAGATTACCATCAAGTAGGTCAGCTGGCTCTCTATAGATGAGGATTCCCAAATACCGGAACGCCGACTCTTGCCAATGGATTGGCTTGCCACTGAGAGATAATCGGGGATTCAGTGTGATCTCCGAGAAAGGATACAGGCACGATTTGTCCCAGTTTACGCGGAGTCTCGAAACGTGAGCAAATTCCAAGAGAATTCGTTCAATCGAGGCACAAGATGACCCAACATCCCTGAGGTAAATAAGGAGATCATCCGCGTATAGTGAAACACCATGGATGCCGTCACCCAAAGGGATACCCCATTCATCCTGCGCCTTACACAGTGACGCAGCCAACGGTTCGATGGCCAGCGCAAATAGCAGCGGCGAGAGCGGGCAGCCCTGTCGCGTACCCCGCCCGATTGGGATCTGGCCTGATAAATGAAGGCCAGTTTTGACTCTAGCTACTGGCTGGGTGTAGAGAAGTTGCACTAGGCTCAGGAACTCTTCCCCCAAGTCATATCTGCGGAGCGCAGCAAACAATAATCCCCATTCCAAAGTGTCGAACGCCTTCTCTAGATCCAACACCAGGCATCCGGATCGATCCCAGTTCACCCTGGCATAATGAGCCACTCTAAAGAAGCGGCGGAGGTTTAGAGACGTGCTGCGAGCTGGCACAAACCCATTCTGGTCCGCGTGCACCAGCTGTGGAACCAGTGGGGCTAATCTACACGCCAACAGTTTGGCCAAAACTTTATAATCAGTATTTAAGAGTGCAAGCGGCCGGTATGAGCCCAGTAGCTCCGCATTCCTGTTTGGCTTCGGCAACAACACCAGCAGCGATTCACGTAGCATGCCAGGTAGGGCCCCCGACTCCAGTGCGTCGTTATACATGGAAAGAAGTTGCGGTTCCAATGCGTGCTGATATGCTTTATAGTATTCAGCGGGGAAGCCATCAGGTCCCGGAGCCTTTCCAGTGAGCGTATCGCCTCCTGTACCTCCATCAAAGTGATCGGCCCATTCGACTCCCCGCGCTGATCAGCAGTGATTTGCCGCAGGGGGAGCGGAGAGAGGTAGGAGTCCAGCTCCTCGGCGGTCACGCTATATACTGATTTATAAACTTTGGTGTAATGCATCACAAATTCCTTGTGTATATCATATTGCTTGGTGAGCATTTGACCAGTGGCGGACTGCAAGCGCAGTATAGGTGTCTGCGCGTGTTTCTAACGGATCAAGCGTGCGAGTAGTCTGCCTGCTCTGTCAGCTGCAGCATGTGTGTGCGCTGCGTGTGAAGTGTAATTTAGGCATCCCAACCTCTCTAGTACCTCCATGTGTTTCTGCCTTTGCATGTCTAGCACCAGCTGCCCGTCTCCGCCGTTGGTCAATTCGGCCTCTAGAGTAGTGAGGGTGCGCTCGATGCAACTTATATCATCATTGAGCTGCTTTCTAACGGACCAGCTTAAGCCCATACACCGCCCTCTGATCGCATCCTTACCCGCATCCCATAGCTTCCCCGTGTCCGTGACGGAGCCAGTGTTGTCTTCAAAGTATGTGCCTATCGCCTCGTCTATTGCCTGCCTGAAGGGTGGGTCTTCTAAAGCTAGGGGTTGTAGTCTCCAGAGGCGGTTGGTGGGCCCCTTTTCTTCGCCCTGCAGCTGTAGCATGTGGGGGTTGTGATCTGAGTGCGTTTTACCCATGTAATCTGCTGAGGCGCATTGTGTCAGCACCTGCTGAGTCGCAACAAACCGGTCTATGCGGACATGTAGGCCATGCGGGTGAGAGTAAAAGGAGTAAAGACACGATTGTGGGTTGAGTGTTCTCCAAATGTCGGACAGACCCCAGTGGCGCAGCCACTCGCCCAAACCACGCACATTGGACCCTGCATTGGTGTGCATCAGTGGAGGGAAGGACCTATCAATGGTGGTGGCAAGGACCGCGTTGAAATCACCGCCGAGCAACCACGGCACATCGCACCAGCACGATAGTATGTCAGACAGCGAGGCCCAGAACGCGCCCTGGTTCATGTTCGGTGCATAAATGGAGCCTAACACTATATGTTTCCCATTCAGTTGCCCTTTAGATAGGACATATCTGCCATAGGCATCGATCTCAGTCTCCTCTGGCGTGAAGAGAGTCCCGGGCCTGATCCAAATTAGAGCCCCCCTAGCATATGAGGAATAGCCTGTGGCCAGAACCTGCCCTCTCCATCGCTGCTGCAGTCTACTGATCTCAGGCTGCGCCATGTGCGTCTCTTGCAAGAACACTATGTGAGTTTTGTTGGCGATTAAGATACGCATAAATGTTGTATCTGCATGATGGTGTGTGTAGTCCCCGGACATTCCAGGTAATTAAATTGGTGTGTGGCATCTTTCAAGAGTGGAGTGTGGTACTGTGTGCTTCCGACCCAGAGTCCCTAGGTGTAGGTGATCGCACACAGTGCAGTCAAGGAGCGCGCAGTGCAGGCGTAGACAGTAATAATTTGCGTGAACAAAGCGTCGCAGTGCTGACATGAGAGACAGCTGTATGGGATAGAACTTGGGGAGAGCAGAGGGATCGCTGATATCTGCCCAAACAATTAACAACGCCATGCGGCAACTGTCGGCTATGCATGCCAATTCAAACATGTCGGGGGGGTGGAGGTTGCTTGTGCGTAGATAGCAAGGGTACCGCAGCGCTGTGGGCCCGCTTAACATAAGTAAATGCTTGTGGTGTGTCAATTCTGTGTGGTGCACCAGGGGCCCCATCGGCCATCAGGCTTGTGGAGGGGGATCCGGTACGGCCCAGTGTACCCTACGCCTATGGCAGCTGGATACCACATGAAATGTCTAACTGACCTGAGATGCTGGGCGGTTAATTTTGATGTAACTGCATACATGTTTGGACATCAAATGCATCATATTATTACATTAAATCATCTGCAGTCTGTGGCGTCACTACCGGGAGTGACTCCGAGCCTTACTCATTGGGCCACATGGCCGGCGAGCCGCCGCTGCTCAGCGAGTGTTCCGAAGTAGTGTCAGAGTCCCTGCTGGGCCGTCTGCTTCTCATGCTCTTCACTGCCTCGAGGACACCCTGTCTCTCTTGGAGTGCCTGCATTGGGTCAGGGGCGGTCCTCAGTTGTCAAGGCGAGCTCACAGCACGTAACCTGTGTCTACTACGACGGCTTCTACGTCCTCTCGTGTTCGACTTCCCCACTGCTCCTCTCTGACTTGGTGAGGTATGATGGCCCTTGGACTCAAGCCAGTCCCACACTTCTGCTGCGTCATTGAAAAAGTGAGTGGACCCATCTGCGACTACACGTAGCCTGGCCGGGAATATGAGGGAGAATTTAATGTCTAGTTCACTTAATCGTCTTTTGACAGGGAGGAAGGTGCTGCACTGCCTCTGCACCCCCGCAGCATAGTCTGGGAAGAAGAGGACCTGGGAGTTGTCATCAACAATGGATTCCAGATGCCTGGTCTCACGAAGTATCGCGTCTCTGTCTTTAAAGTTCAGCAGTCAGAATATAAAGGGGCGAGGTCGTGTACCAGGTGGCGGCCGGCCAGACGGCACTCTATGTGCACGCTCCACTGCAAAGTATGGGGAGAGCGAATCAGCAGGCAGCAGGGATTTCATCCAGGACTCAACGTAGCCGGCGGCATCTCGGCCTTCTGCGCCTTCCGGCAGTCCCACAACATGAACATTATTGCGGCGGGAGCGGCCCTCTGCATCATCCACCCTGTGTTCTAGTGACCGAAGTCGTGCTGTGAGTTCCTGCACATCTACAGACAGTGCCTTAGTGACCGAGGCGATCTCTGCAGTTTCCGCCGCCAGCTCTTTGACTCTCGCTGCCAGTTTCGTGTGATCCGCATGTACAAGAGTGTAGTCCAATCTTGTCTATGCGGCTTTCTAAGGACGCTCTGGTTTGCGCTAGGTTCTCCCCAATACCTGCCACTGCCTGGAGCACTGAGTCTATTTTTGTTTCCAGTGTGGACGGGCCCGGGCCAGTCGCTGCATCAGACTGAGCCGGCCGCATGAGGCTTGAAGTTAGTGAAGGATTCGTGACTCCCGTACCCGTCCGATTTCTGCCCATGACGAACCACAGATGGCGTGTGATCGCTCAACGAGAGTGTAAAGGGCTTCCGCTTATGTGTACGATCAAGAGCTGTAAGCGAGGCTTGTAAGTTCAGGTGAGCATCTGGCACCCACAGCCCGGGCGCTTGTGGCTACACACGCTTCCTCTCAACAGTTGTAGTCCTCTTCGGTGTGGCCCAGCTGCAACAACGGAACACTGAAGCCTTAGCCGTGCGTCGCCCACCTTGCAGGCCTTTACACAGGTTCCGATGTGCCAGCAGGTCTCCCCCGGGAGCCAAGGATGAGCCAATAGGTCGTCTAGGGGGCGGCACGTAAGGAAAGGCCGGTAGCGGACTCCGTTAGTTCAGACCAGCACACCGCACTACTCCCGCATGAGATCCCTCCAGTCCCTCAGTGATAATCAGACTTCAGGCACATAAACTCATCCAATCCGCATCTGTTATCTGTCCCATGATATGCAGCATGAGGCCTCCATAAGTAGTCACAACTTCTCGGCCTGCCGGTACTGCTAATCCGCACTCAGCCAGGTGCTCCGCTGTTGGCACCAATCGACCCACTAGGCGCCACTCCAGTCAGCCAGGGCAGATCCGGCCCACATCTCCCGCAGCGCGCAGTTGCACTTCTCACCTGGGTTGATGGGATTGATCTGTCCAGGCTCCAGAGTGATTTTACAGCTCCTTTGTGGGTATGCCGCATTCAGTTTTAGCCTCAAGTCTGGATCCCTGGACAGTGTTGGCTCAGCTTTCCCTGGACACCAACGTTGCTTTGATTCGTACTCGGGCCCAGCTGATCAGGCCACTCAGGTCACGCAGGAGTGTCTTCGCCCCGCAGCTCAGGCACAGGCAGTAGGCCTGTGCGTGTATTCACCAGTGAAGGCCTCACCACAGGTTGGGTCCGCATCCAACCTGCACTCCCAGCGCCGTCCGATATCCTCCCCAGGCTCACCTGGCCCAGCAAGACACCGTAGATTCTCGACACAGCTAGGAAGGGGGCAGCCCAGTCACGCACTCTCCCTCCCTGCTATGGCTCCAACACGGGCAGACGGCCTCGCAGCAGGGTACAGGAAGGCCGCGCCGCCTCAGTCCAGCGTGAAGTGGCTCTGGCAGCATTGGGTGTCAGGCTGCTCGGGCAGTCTGGAAGCAGCACAGCCCCCGCCTGAGTCAGGAGGGGGAGCGATCCGGGTCGCGGCGTGCGGCCTCAGGCACCAGCCCCCGGCTCCGACTCCGTCTCGGCACACTGCAATGTCCAGTGGCCGCACCCCAGTTAGCGCGGCATCAGGGGCTCAGCAAATGCCTCCTGTCTGGTCACGCTGGCCACAGGGACCTTCCGGTGCAGGCAGGACAGCGCGATGGCCATGACCAGCGCAGGAGAAACAAAGGATTTTCGGGCCACGATGCGGAGCTCTTCAGATCGCGTCTGCCATCATGGCTGTCTAGCCACGCCCCCTTATCCAAATCCTTGATGTGTGCTAATTCAGTTGTTTAATTTCCTCTTCGAGTTTCAATAATAAGGTGTTATTTGTTTTATTGATCTTTGCCTTCATATCTATTAAGTTGCCTCTGAGTGTTGCCTTCAGAGCATCCCAGAATGTCTGTATATTTATGTGGGGTGAAGTGTTATCTATAATATAATTTTATATAATTCCCTCAATTTTCCTTATGTTGTCCTGGTTGGCTAAAACTTTGTTATTGAAACACCAAATCTTAGTGAGGGCTTTAGGATTGGTGCCGGCAAGGAATGTGTTAATATAAGAGTGGTCAGAGAGTAATCTCGGTGATATGTTTCTTTAGTCTATTAAATGTGTATGAGTTCCAGAGATGAGAATATAATCAATTCTTGTGTAGGAGTTTCTGTGGTGCAGAATAGAAAGTGTAATCCCTGGAATCGGGATGTTGCAATCTCCATGTAGCTTTGAGATTGTATTTAGAGCAGATCTTTTGTACATTTTTGTGAGCCTTAGGTGGATGATGATTACAGGTGGATTGACGATTGAGGACAGTGTCAAATGGAAGGTTGAAATCCCCACCTACAATAATAAGGTAATTGGAGGGTAGACGTCTAATATTATCTGAGATTTTGTTCCAGAGTGAAGTGTCATTATTATTAGGTTCATATATATTAACTATATAAAAAGTGAGTCCCCTCTATGCAGTGTAGTGATGATCCTTCGACTTTCCTCACCAGAAGAACATGATTCCAGTTTAATGTTGGGGCGTTTAAAGATCAGTGTAATAACCCTGTGTTTTTTGTGTATTGCAGGAGAGCAGTGGACCTTAGAGATCCAATTATTCTTAAAGGTATAGCTTCTTTGTCAGAGATTCTCATCTCTTAAAGGAGAATGATGTCTCTTTTGAATTTAAAGAGGTAGTCCATTATTTTGCGTCTTTTTACTGGGTGATTTAAACATTTGATGTTCATAGAGGCAATATTAATATTGTCTGTAATTATCAGATCAGTCATGTCTGTAGGAGGAATGATGACGAAGCAGAACATCACGTAAAGTAAGTTGGTTCAGTTGGCTTTGTTGGTCATTTCTACCTCTAGCTGATTGGTGGAAGTGCATGTAACACCTTGTGGTGTACAAATAGGCTATTAAGTGCAGTGAAGCACATAGGGGCCGATTCCGATCTCGGCCGGTAGGGCACCGAATCGGATTCGGCTTAACCGGATCCGATTCGGAGCCCTATTTCCCGACCGAGTCGTACGTGCGTCCGGGCGAGCGAGTACGATGCGTGCGCTCGCGAAATCTCCGACCGACTCGTTCGCAGGACCCGACCGCTCCGACCGACTCGCACGGGGGCGACGCGCACCTCGCAATGGAGACGTTCCCCGGCCGGGTAAGTACGATGCGCACCTCGACCGCTCTGACCGACTCGCGCAGTCCGGCTCCAAGGAGCTGTCAGAGCCGCACTTTGGGGGTCCGTGTCGGACCCCCTGGAAGCGTAGGCATGTGAGTCACACACAGGGGGGACCCATGGGTCCCCCCTACACGTGCATGTATGGTGCGACCCGCATTGACACGAACACGCTGTAGGGGGCGCCCTTGTTCGCGTCGTGCCCATTGAGTCAATGGGAGCCCGTGTACGCGTCGTACGACTGGCTCCCATTGACTTCAATGGGAGTCCGACCGAATCGAGTCCGATAGCATACGTGCGCATCGTACTCGTTTGGTCGGACTGCTAGGGTCCAATTCGGTCGGAAATCTCTCCGGGTCCGGCTTGGTAGGGGAGATTTCCGGCCTGAATCGGAATCGGCCCCATAGTCTCCAGACATGGTGATGAGGGAAAGTGCTATGGCCCTCTCAGATGGCATTGAGTCTGCGAGTATGGAAATGTTATTGATACACGTTCTACTTTTATACAAATGATGACATAAAGTGAAAGTGAAAGTAAAAATAAAGAAAAGCTGGGTGAAGGAAACATATGAGCATCAAATATGCAAAAAGAAGAAAGAAGAAAAACTCACTCTCCTACCCCCTCCTTGTCCCAACCCCCCCCACCCTCTTCCACACAAGCATCAACATAGAGGAGGCAATGAAGAAGAGCGTCCATCCTCAAGCAAGGAGCAGATAACATTAATACAGGAACCTGCTCATGCCGAGCCAGATGCATCTTGCCAGGAGAGACCATATATTATGCAAAATTGAGTATAATTTCTAGTACAGTCTATAAGTACATTAAATTTACGGTTATAAAGTGTATCAGAAGTATATCATTCTGACATGGTATGAGAAATAAACAGCAACAACTAACAACACCAAAATATAGGGACAATAGTCTCTGATTCAGGAAGATATTATGTAGGGTCATAACAGTACAATGGGTCTTTACAACGATAACTGCAATTGTGGCAAAACAATGAGCAAAGTTTAAGATCAATGCAGAGTAGAGGATTGGTGACAATCATCTAGACGAAACAACTTTGAAATACAATCAAGCAGTGTAATGTGATTAAACGAGTAAGGAACTGTGGATATAATATATACTTATCGAAGCCATATGCAGCGTAGAGCTTACAAATAATGAGGTCAGAAGAGACATAAAAGGCATCCAAGACTCCAAAAGGCAAATCATGGCTTCCTTTTATTGAAGGCAGATCTAGAGAATTCCATCTCATGGTTAGTGATCTAGTCCAAAAAGATAGGCAAGTCTTTAGGATCCACAAAGGTGTGGAATTTGCCTTTCACCATGATTTTAAATCTCGCCGGACATGCAAAACAAAAACCTGGAATCTCATATCCTTAAGCCTGTCATGTAAAGCCAGGAATCCTTTTCAGGTCACCACAGTTGTTTGGAATAATCTTGCGAAATATGAATCTTGCAGCCGCTCCAGTTAATATGGTTGTTCTTGAACATATAGGCCAGTATTGCTTCAGCGTGTTGGAATTGTAGAGGTTTACAGACAATCGGTCTCGTTGAATTTCTAGTGGATGGTTTGAAGGTTAGGACCCTGTGAGCCCTCTCCAATTTGAATTCTTTAGACAATTTCAAGCCAGTGACCTGTGGGAGCCAGTTCTCAAGGAAAGAAATGCAGGAGTTTAATGAGTTTTCAGCGCCCTCTGGAATTCCAAAGATTCTTAGATTCCCACTTCTAGTCTGGTCTTCAAGTTCGGCAATATCTTTTTTCATGGATCTCGTTGATATCTGGAGTCTGCAGGTCCTTGGATGTTTGGTTGGTCGTATCTTCTACTACGCTGATTCTCTGTTCTGCATCCACTATCTTATTGTTTATAGTATTGATGTCTGCCCTTATCGTGGCCATTTCTAATTGAATAGAGTTCCTGTTTTGCTTGGAGGACTTTGCCAAGGCATGCACCTCAACCAGTTTTTTAAAAATCATGTCCGTTGTGCTATTGATATCCGTTTTATGCTTGATTGGACTCTTTTTGTGCTATAATGGATAGCCTGATGTTCAGACTCTAGCACATCCAATGCTGATAGCTATTCTGATGTAGAGTGTATCGGATCAGGTCTGTGGCAATGTGGTTGTGATAAAACGTTCTCCCAATCTAGTGGCAATAGCAGCATTCGTAATTGCCCCTTTAGTTATTTCAGGAGGGAAACTACCATTACAACGCAGGCATTACAATGTAATGCTTTTACAACACAGAAGACATCACAACGCATGCTATTACAATGCATGCCATTACAATGCAGATGCCATTACAAAGCATACCATTACAACGCATTTTATGGTAAGTTTAATAGAGACTTTTTATATTGGAATACTGTTATTAAAGATTGTTGTTTAATTTTGATTAATTTCTGGCATGGGATGTGAGGGAAATAGAGGTTTTGGGTGGGAGAGTGTATTAAGACTCAGGTATTAATTTTAATACCTGGGTATTAACATATTTTAATTGTTAATACAAATATAATTCATTAAAAAAAATGAAATAATTACTCTTGGGTGTGTAACACCCACCCTCTGGCACGGGATTTGAAGGAATTATGGGTTTTGGGTGTATTAACATGCAGGTATTAATTTTAATATCTGGGTATTAATTTATTTTAGACATTAATGATAATATTATACATTTTTAATAACTTAGAAATAATTACTCTTGGGTGTGAAACACCTACCCTATCACATGGGATGTGAGGGAAATTGGAGTTTTCAGTGGGGGAGTGTGTAATACACAGGCATTAATTAAAATACTTGGGTATTAATTTATTTAAAATATTAATGATAATATTATGACTTTTTATAAAAATCCCCCAAAATACTCTTGGGTATGTAACACCCACCCTCTGGATTGGGATATGTGAGAAATAGGGTTTTTAGGTGGGGGAGTGTATTAATACTCGAGAATTAATTTAACACTTGGGTATTAATTTATTTTCATTTTTCATATTAATATTACTAATAAAAAAATACTCTTGGTTATGTAACACCCACCCTCTGACATGGGATGTGTGGGGAATAGGGGTTTGGGTGAGGGAGTGTATTAATACTCAGGTATCAATTTTAAAACAATTTATAATTGATTGTTAATTTAAAAAATGTTTTTCATGTGGAGATGTAATACATATTTAATTAAACTGTAAATAAATAACACTTTTAGATGTGGAAAATAAATATATTGAAATCATTTAAAAAAATAGATAAAACATATATATACATAACTTTGTTTATTTAAAAAATGAATAGTAATACAATTCTGTAAAAATTTCTAAAAATATCACATAGTTTAAGTTACTTTTTTAGAAATAAATTCCTTACAAAATAATTTTATTAACATATTGTAAACAATCTTTTAAAGTGCTTTCCCATGCTTTTCCATTTAGTTCAATTGGAGAAATTGTCTTTTTTTCCATTTTACTTTCAGGGTTCACAAATGCGGTTGTGCGTCTGTTTCTACAGTTGGTGGAGAGTTGCGGTCAAGATTCGAAGCAAGGAAGAGCTTCGGTCAGGTAAGACAAATTTAATTTATTAAACAGAGATTATCGGTGGCATACTTTATTGTAAGGAGAGAGGAGAGAGGTACTTAGAAGCATGCTAGTAGAAAGATGTATGCTTTAAATGTTTTAACCACTTTTTCATTCCTATGCATCTAGCGGCTTTAGGCCAATGTCGGGTTGATTGTATTTTTTTCATTTTTTGGCTTAAAAACCTCATTTTAAGAAAGAAAAGGATTTTTTAAACCAAAATGAAAAAAAACTATTTTTGTAAACATTTTTTGCAACATGTTTTTTAAAACTTACTAAACGGTATTCATGGCACTGAAAACACATGGAAGGAAGGACAAAATGGATGCCCTGGATCAACTATTAGATTTTGGCGACAATTTGACATTTTTTCTTGGATGTTATGTTTAATCAAAACATTTTGAGTATGTGCACCTTTGGATTTTTGGGAATTTTGGATTTTGGGACATCGTTTCAAAGGATATGGGTGGAATACTATTGTCTCGACAGTGGATTGGATAAATGGATTTGTTGTTGCGTTTTTTAAAAAAAGCACAACTTTTTGGGGATTTTTCTTGGGTTTGCGTCTTTTCCAGACTACTCAGTAGTTTTTCCAACAGTTGTTTTGTTGGAAAATATGGCTATGCCAATTTGTGTCTTTTTTGTTAGTTTACAATGTGATTTGGCTACCTTCATGGAATATGGATTTGTTACTCTGGATTATTGTAGTGGTCAAGACTATTGGTGAAGACTGGTTGTGTATAAATCACCAATAGTTGAAGAAAGAAGACAACTTCAGGAAAAAAGGCAGACATTCCTTTAATTTAAAAAAATTATTTAAAAATGGCAAAATAATTTCTTTAAAAAATGCAAAGCAGGCAAGTGAGATAGAATAGGTGTTAGTGTTTGTTAGAAATGTAGTGTACGTGTAATATTGTCTAGTTAGTCTGAAGCCACCATCAAAGAAAACTGGTGAATTTGACCCAATAGTCGCTTGGACATTTCTTTTGTTCTTTTTGAAACATGTGGGTTCAGACTACCTGTCAATGATTGCGCTATTCTCATTTCTTGGAAACTTTGGGCCATATTACGAGTTTGGCGCAATGGCGCAGGCTCAATGCCGGCTCCTCTGTGCCAAACCCGCACATGGACCGCCGGGCATATTACGAGTTGTAAAAGTACATCACGTAATATGGTCGGCGGTCCTTTGTCCTTTCCCATGGTGGTGCTTTGAAAACAGGCACCACAATGGGAACGGTCAAAAAGTTCCAGCACAGCATGGATGGTGATGTCCATGGTGGGGGAAACATGGGGGCCCTGTAGACCCCCATTTGTTCCTGAACTGCCAACCTTTTCATTGTGAGGCTCCGCCATGAAAGGCTGGTATTCAAGGAGCTCAAAATATGCTGAGTGGGAGTGCACCAGTCCATGCTCAGCATAATGCATTGTGGCTCTCCTGCGCCACCGCAAGGGAGCGACTGTTCCCTGGTGCAGACGGTGGTCCACTTCCAATACGACTTATAAAGTCTAAGTAAATAAATACCAGCATTTTTAAAGTGCACAGCTACCTCCAGAGAGGTGTCCCGGCGCTGGGGGCCGTCGGGAAGATTAAGCGAGTTATTGCCCAGAGTCACATGGTGCTGGGCTAACCTGTCGCTGGCGATCAAACCGTGAACCCTGTGGTCCAGGGTCAGGCAGTCTGGCTGCTGCACCACACCTCTTCCATGGTGGACCGCCACTCCTGCGCCACCATGAGTCTAGCAGTCACAAGACCGCTAGACTCGTAATCAGACCCTTTGCTCCTTCCTCAAAATTTCAAAGAAATATTAAAGGTTTCTGTGATGTTGTCCAATGAATTTGTTGAAATAATTGTGCCATCCCTCTATGGCATTATAAGTCTTTGCACCTCCCTCTAAGCAGGTCGTGTAACAGTTCCACCATTCAACAGGGAACCTTGGCTTCCTCCTGCGACCCAACCTGCTGAGATGGCCAATACATGTGTCCTCAAAGTAATTTAGTAAGGGAGCCAATTTATCATTGTTTGTATACTCAAATTCAGTTATTGATGTGTAGAATTCATCCACAATGTCAAGGGGTACAAAGCATAATGCTATTAGTTTCTTTAATTCATGCTGCAATTTACTATATGAAGTACAATCCTCAACTAAGGATGTTTTTTGGATTTTTCTCCAATAGGCCTGTGAAAAGTGAAAATAACATCCTCGAATTTGGGTGTCAGAATATAATTTAGGAATGGTGTTAATCATGGGTAATTCAAAATCAATTATCACTTTTCTAGGACTTTTATTGAGTGTTTTAGATGTTTCCACTGTTACAAATTCTGTGTATTTTGAGGTTTGCTTAGCAGGGAGTAAACTGTACACTAAAGGAACTGTAGTGTTATTGATATTGGCATGAATAGCGTATATTTAGGTGAATGGATGATGTGTGGACTTAAAGGTCCCATCCATCATCCAAATATCACTATTCTCTGAAGTTACAAGGTTATTGGGTGTGCTAAAGATTAGTATCCTTTTCTGAGAGTTTTGGTTGTCATGCAAAAGAAAAGTTTCATTAGTAAAGGTTACAGTAAGTTCATGGGGGATGTTAATGTCTGAGTAGGTCTGGGGTGTTAAAAGCTGTGGGCTAATTGCCTATTTTTCTCTTTGTGTAATTCTGGGGAAATTAGGAATTGTGGGCATAGAACTTGTTATATGGATAGTAGTGTTTTGGGATACCTCCTCATAAGTGAGCCACAGGGTTCATTGGAGGTGGATCCCAAAGTTTTGACTTGCTGGATGTTATCTCTAAACTCAATCTCCATTGCAGAGGCAGAGTGGTTATGCTTAGTGGTTTTTCCACAATGCCACCAAGAGTAACGACTCTGCCTGTGCAATGGGATGCATAGTACTGCAAACACCTCCAATGATTCCTGGGCTCAGTTAATCTCTCCTTATAATAAAGTTAGCCACCGTACTTTAGCAGTCGATTGCCTCAGAGAGATTTGATGTAGGTTGCCTCTCTTCCTGTTGCCATATTGTATTTGTCTGTAAAACAGGGTAGAAAAAGTAATTTTGTGTTAGAGTGTTTGCAAATAGAAATGTTTATTAGTAAAGAAAATGTGGTTATTATTTCTTGACTGCCTATTGACTTTTCTAAGAACATGTTCTTTATTCTATTGCTGGACTCTGTCTTTCCTAACTATGACTTTGCACTGTGATTTGTAGTTGACGCCTGTGAAAAGAAAGACAGGTTTTTTAAAATTGTTAATGTCTATGTTTTTACCTTTGGAAGTTTCTTTGGTCTTTTGGTGGTTCACGTCTCCTTCCTGTAGATATTCTAGAGTTGGATTCCTCCCTTCTGGGGGCGGTTGGGTTGGCCTGTAAGGAAAAGTTGACATAAATAGAGATTTTCACAATGATGGTTATCTACAGTAAAACCTTTTTTAAAAAGATTTGCTTTCTTCTTTTTTAAACTGATAGTTGTTTGTGTTTTTTTGTGGGTTCTTAAGAGACATTTATTTGGTTTGTTTGGGTGAAAACATTTGGTTTTTCACACATTTTACCTCTCAATGTGTTTCTATTTTTGTACAAGTGCTGGTGTTGATGGATTTGAGTCCAGATGATGTTTTTGTTTGGTTCTTTTTGATGGGTAGATTGCAAGTCCTGTAAAAAAAATGATAATGTCTTTATGTTTTACTCTAAATGCATTACATTTCATGGCCTACAACTGACAAACACCTTCACTGAGGCCAGCACCCGGTGGAGATGGAATAGTAATTTTGCCCCCACCAGTGACCAGCACCTTCCCTGAGGCAAGCATCCAGTGGAGCTGGAAAAGTAATTTTGCCCCCCACCACTGACCAGCAGCTTCCCTGAGGCCAGCACCAGGTGGTGTTGGAATTGTAATTATGCCCCCACCACTGCCCAGCACCTTCCCTGAGCCCAGCACCCAGTGGTGTTGGAATAATACTTTTGCCCCCCACCACTGACCAGTACCTTCCCTGAGGCCAGCACCCGGTGGAGTTAGAATAGTAATTGTGCCCCCCACCACTGAGCAGCACCTTCCCTAAGGCCAGCATCTGGTGGTGTTGGAATAGTAATTTTGCCCCCGTCACTGACCTGCAACGTCCCTGAGGCCAGCACCCACTGGAGTTGGAATAGTAATTTTGCCCCCCACCATTGAGCAGCACCTTCTCTGAGGCCAGGACCCGGTGGTGCTGGAATAGTAATTTTGCCCCAACTGACCAGCACCTTCCCTGATGCCAGCACCCGGTGGAGTTGGAATATTCATTTTGCCACTGTCCAGCACCATCCCTGAGGCCAGCACAAGGTGGTGTTGGAATAGTAAATTTGCCCCCCTCCACTGAACAGCACCGTTCCTGAGGCCAGTACTCAGTAGTTTTGGAATAGCCATTTTTCCCCCACCACTGACCAGCACCTTCCCTGAGGTGAAGATTTTTTTTTTAGTTTAAAAAAAATTATTTAATTAAAACTTACAGTGGTTTGCCTCCAGGTAAGGTTCTTCAATTATAAGGCTGTTGGTTTATGTTCAAAATCTGTGAATTTGTAAGATTTTTAAAATTAATATTAGGTTTGGAAATTATTGGTGTCCTTATGAAGTGTATTTCATGTTTATGTTTCACTTACTTCAATCACCAGGTGGCAATGTCTGTCTAGGAAGCTGTGGTGTTTCGCCTCGCACCTAAGCAGCGTGTGGTCACCACAGAAGTCAGTGTACCACTGAGCACAAAATGGTGGTTGGCTGAATTTATATGTTTTTGACGAGTTTTCAAAAATTTTAAAGAAAATATGTTTTGGAATGTCTTTTTTCGCCTGCTTCAGAATCAGACAGAATGTATGTTTATTATGTGTTCTGAAAAAAAGAGTTCTCTTTGTTCCTTTTTAGAACAACAGCCATTTTGTGTAGACCTTTGCTGAACTGGTAGAGTGAAAATAGAGGAAGGACACCAGTGTTGTTGTGTTTGGAAGGAACACGCTTCATGTTCAAATGCCAGTACATTGTTTTTACATGGGAAATTCTACTGATTTTTACGAGTACTTTACTTTGGGAATTGTTTTGCAATTTTGACATTTGTGTACTGTAAATATTTTTCAAATGTTATCCTATATTTTAGGGGGGTATTAAAAAACATATTTGATTTTGTAACATGCGTTGTAATAGCAAGCGTTGTAATGGTATGCGTTGTAATCGTATACGTTGTAATGATAGGTGAGTTGCAAAGTCTGCACTGTAAAAGCATGCATTGTAATGGCATGCATTGTAACACCATATATTCATTTCAAAAAGTTATCTTATGACACAGGCAGGAGAATGAAGTGTAGAAACCAATCCTGCTCAGGGCTTTTGACGTTAATAGTTTAAGTGTGATTTGCGTTGTCACTTTCAAATATGTACATTGTTGGAGGTTTCAGATATCTCTATTATGATTTCAATCCAGATTATTTACACTCCCTAGCTCGGAGACAGCCAGGTCTCACAGACATTGCATTCACATCCAAGGGGTATAGTGAGTAGCAACAGTGGTGACATAGCAATATATATCACTGAACATGCCAGGTGACGTGCCAGACCTGGGTTTTGAGAGCACTGCAAATCTTCCAGTCAAGCTACCATCATGAGTAGAATAATGAGTACTTGTTAATTCACTAATGCATAGGTCTCACTAAATAAAGCGTGCTATTCAAGCTCAAGATACTGGATCTCCATAAGATAGTAAATATCATCATCAGTACCGCAGGGGGGAAGAAGAGGTAATAATCAACTTTGGTGAGGGCTTTGGTGACTGTAAACCCCCCTGAGAGGCTAGGGTCATGAAGTTTGGTGAAAAGGAGCTGGGCCTCGGTCGCCATTTTAAAGTCAGGCAGTCTCGTCAGTAATCTAGTTCTGGATGTAGGAAATGATTACTGGAGCATGTAGTGAAAAGAACAAGCTGTCAAGAGTACCTTATACGGCCGAAGTAGGCTGACAGAGGAGAGAGGCGGTCAGTAGTTGGGTGTACGGGCGAGATGCATACCGAATGCTGCTTTGATCAGTCACCACCATTTGGCATTCGCGGCAGCAAGGCAGGTTGGAAAAGTCGAACTAAGGCTATGCGAGGGGTCGATCCACCTTTCATGTCCTCTTATCCATTGCAGGACCCCTTCCGATGATGAAAGCCACCTTTATATTGGCGAGAGCAGATCCCAAAGCAGTTAGATTTAGCGCATTGCGCTCTGTGTTGTGAGGAGGAACAGAGTCAGGACACCCATGCGCTTCTCCGTCCACACTACGCCCAGGAAAACACACCTCTATGAGCAGAACTCAAACCTAGGGGGTCATTATGATAGCGGGCGGATCGCCACCGCCCGTATGGCGGTGGCGATCCGCCTGCCATTTTCGTACGACCTCCTAACATTTCCCCCGCCATATTACGATGGCGGTGGGGTCCCAGGCGGACGGAAAGACCGTGCGCCGCTTTTCCGCCGGTCGACTCGTCGACCGGGCGGAAAAGGGCTCTAACATGGTGGCGGTGTCTGCAAGACACCGCCATCCATATTAGGATGGTGGCGGAAAGCATCCTTTCCATGGCGGTGTTGCTGCCATGGAAAGGCATGTGGTCTTTGCTTCAGGGGGCCCGTTGCGGGCCCCCAGGGTTTTGGGGGGGTGCACATGGGGGGTACCTATGGTACCCCCCTACATTTGAATGCACAAGGTGGCATGCACCGCGCGGTGTGTGTCACGTTGTGCATTCAAATGCCCAACATGCATTTTTCACATTGCGGCGGGTGCTGCTGACAGCACCGCCCGCCGCAATGTGAACAATACCGGATGCCACCGCCACCATGGCGGTGGCATCCTAATACACATGGCGGGACCGCCGCACCTCTTGCGGGCGGTCCCGTTTGCCGTTGCGGTGGTGGGCGGATTTTGTCCGCCCGCCATCGTAATGACCCTCCTAGTTTTTTAACACCTAAGTGGTGATAGCACTTCAGAGGATCATAGCATCTGATCCTCTGAACCTCGCCCTATTATGGAATGCGATATGCACCTCGCATAGACTAGAACACAACATTTGGAAATCACATTTGGAACTCACACCAAATTGAGACTGATACCATTGGTACCTACTGAGAGAATACCTGCACTTATCCACTATCCGACAGATAAACACACCTGCGAACATTGAAATAAACAGAGAATGAGTAGGCGCCCCCCGCGCCTAGGGGAGGGGCGCCCTTAGTCGCGCCACGGAACCGAGCCTCCTCTTCCGGGGGGCTAGTTCAAAAAGGGAAATCATTGTCTCCAACCCGTAAATGAAACCGAAACTGAACATGAAGTGATATAAGGCGGCGTCCCAGGGATCTCGTCCTCTTTGTCTCCTTGGATCCCCGGGAAGCCGCAGGAGCATCGTAAACGAGGCGGAGTGTGGCACGGGGGTTCGAGGAGGCTGTGGCGTAGCGGTGAACGTTTGTTGGCGCAGTTAAGTAGTCTCTCAATTCCCCTTATGGGCAACGTGGCAGTTTTATTGTCTGTTTCATTTAATTTGACGGACATACCGTAATTGTGATTGGCCCGTAACAGCGGTAATATATTTTAGCGAAGCCGCTTTGGTAGTCACGGCAGGTAGCGGTGTAGGTTTGGGCGAGCCCGTGGGCGATTGGCGGGAGGCGGAATAGTTCTAGAGGCGAAGATGATGGCGTTGGGCTGCGAGCGGTTTCATGACGGGCATGCACTTTTCGCTTGGGTAGTGTGTCCCGCATGTTTGGTCCTGCCCTTTGGCATGATCCTATCCCGGGCAAATCAATATGTCGAGAAAAAGTGTCTGGGATGCTCTCTCTGTTATTTTGATGTACGGTCGCATTGCATGTCAGATGGGATGTGTGTCTTTTGCCTTGGAGTTGGTTTGTTTTCCAGTGCTTTTCGCTCGTCCCACACGTTTCATGCTATTTTGATGGTGTGCTGTTGATGCGTGTTTTGAGTGAATAGCAGAGCAGCGCTGCTGTGTTACTCGTAGTGAATGATCTGTGTATTCAATAATACCCTTTTGAGTGCTCTTTTGTGTTTCCCGTCGCGTTGGTTGTCGTGAAGTTGTCAGAGCAGTTGTTTGGAAATTCGACGGAGAGCCCTACTTTTGTGCGTTGAATAACTTGCTTCGAGGCCATATGGAGTTCTTCTGACTTTGTTTGTAATAGGGCCACTTGTGTACGGAATAGAAGACATGAATGGTCCATGGTTGTTTGGCTTCCTCTTTGCTAACGCTGTTTTCTGTGACGCGCCTGGAAGCAATTGGAGTGGCCTATCGACACTGGGATGCAGGTGTGAGATGACACTCTTTACAGCTTTGCTTGATGCTGGAGCTGTACACTGTGCCTGTGTCACTTAAAGCGTTCTATGGCTGCAACAGGGTGGACCTGCAACACAAAGTTTGTATTGTGACGTTTCCATAGTGGGTGGAGCCAGGGACCCGCCAGCCGTGTAATGGCTCCATGGCTCCCTTTCATGAGCAGCGTTGGGATATGAGGGTTGTGGGCAATTGGCTGCCTCTAAGTGGGGCCGTGATACAAAGCGCTTTTGATTGGTTGCCTCCGGTAGTTCCTCAAAGCCTGGGGAGCTGGGGGAGATGCAGTCGGGTTCTGGAATTTTTGCCGCCAGGGGATGGCACTGCAGGGTGCAGGGCGCGCTAGTGAGCGTGGTCGGAAAGAAATGCTTCAAAGACAAAGGGAAGGAGTTTTGCTGGAACGTTATCAGTTTGGTGCGCAGTGAGGAAGCTTCTCCCGGGTGTGGGGGAGGGCTGAAGGCGGCAAGCAGCGCGGGTATGGTTTTTCAGTCGCTTTTCATTTAGGGGTGCAGAGTCATAATCAAACTGTATTGCATCTGAAGTAAATATCTGGGATCTTAAAAAAAATATATATATATATATAGATTTACTGAAAACTACTTGCGAAACCTCCTTAACAAGGTGCACCCTAACAAGTAAAGAATTGCTGCCTTGGGTTCATTAAGGTTTACCCGGAGATGTGTGCAAACGCTAGCGCTACCTACTTCAACACGAGGGTAAGCGTTGCTCATGGGATGTAGCGGCTGGGAGGTGATATGCGAGGCTGTGGATGCAACACGCGAGGGCGTGAGCCAGGCATAAGCAACTTTAAGCGATAGTCAGAGTGAAGGTGGCGCTTTCAGATTGCACCAATAAGGTCAATTGGATGGTAATTTTAAAGCCGATTTGGTTACAAATGTTATAATTTAATATTGATGGTACATTGTTGTATTCTAATTCACGTTCCTTCTTTATTGTTTTAGGTTGTGTTGTCTACATATCAGTCCCAGTCTGGCCGCAATAATACTTGGGAACTATTTGGCCTTTAGTGAATTCCTTTATTGGGCACTTTGTACTATCCAGGTTAACTGTATGGGAATTTTTATATCTTTTTATGGCGCGTAGTAACTTTTGCATTATGTTAGCAACCTTGGCACTACAGCCGGCTATTCCGGTGACCTCATGTGCCCTCACACGCGGCATTAAGCATGGAGGGGTGGTGTAATAGCCCGCAATGCCCACTTCAGCGCGATGAGATCTAGGTTGAAGTCTTGGCAGAGTGTTTATGGGGTAGTCAATTAACCTCCTTGTCACAGGGGCTCATCTTCATAAAAAGGATGCAATAGTTGTTAGTACAAGGAAGAATAGCGGCCGATTGCCCATTTCTTGGCACTAATAATTAAGTCACAGGGACGGCGTGCTGGCAAGTCTGCATCGTTTAGGCAGAAGTATTTTACCTTAGTTTTGCGGATTAGATCTGTGCAGTAAACAGTGAGCAGTGACAGATATCCGGTAGGTGGCATCCCTGTACGTCTTCAGACAAGAAGCGGTACTTCGGAGAAGCTGTAGTTCGGCTACAAATTAATTAATTACAATTAAATCCAGTATTTGTATAGCGGGAACAATTACCCGAGTGTGTCAAGGCGCTGGGGGCCGTCGGAAGGTTAAGCGAGCTATTGCCCAGAGTCACATGGTGCTGGGCTGACTTGCCGCCGGCACCGGGGATCTAACAGTGAGCCTCTGTGTTCTGGAGTCAAATGGGGGCATGTAGCCACTGGCATGCTTGGGAGCGGTCTTCAGCAGACATATTAAAATCCGGGATAAAGACAGGAGACGCAGACAACCTAGGCAGATCCACATCAATGAGTGGGGCTGGTGCATGTACAGTTAGGCAAGGTATTGTCCCAATTAAAATCCATGCATGCTGGTCAGGAAGGTTGAAACAGGGGTATTTTATAACATGCCAGAGGGCACCATTACATGCCAGAGGGCACCATTTGGCATACCAGCTCTGGTGTTACTCGCCTGGTACAGGCGTGCAATTCTTATTAGGATATAGGGAAACCCAGTTATATTTGGTGGTTGCATTTAATATCCAGTCTGTCCTGTAGTGTACCACAGGGGTTCACAGGCCTTGTTATGCCTGGAAGGTGACCATCGGGGAGCTAAGGGCGAAGCATTTTACTTTCTTGAACCAACCTCTAGGAGTTACATTCTTATTAGTAGCTGTTACTTTGGATACACGAGGGTCAGGAAGGTTGGCACAGGGGTGTTTATAACATTCCAGAGGGTACCATTTAGCATACAAGCTCTGGTGTTACTCGCCTGGTACAGGCGTGCAATTCTTATTAGGCTATAAGGTAACCCGGTTATCGTACGGTGGTTGCATTTAAGCCAGTAGAATTCAGTATGTCCTGCAGCCCCACACAGGGGTTCACAGGCCTTGTTATGCCTAGAGGGTGAACCATCAGGCAACTAAGGGTGAAGCATTTTACTTTTGTGTGGGGGAAGGCTGCTACTGAAGCGGCAAAGGTATGCGGTTATCCAACTTTCTGGGAGTAGCATTCTGATTAGTAGCTGTTTCTGCCTGTATCAGTCTCTTCCAAAGGATGGTCACCAAAAAAGCAGTATCACTCAATCAAACCTTCAGTATTCCACGTGTTCAGGTAGACTGAGCAGAGCGGCCAGTGGCAGGGACCCGCTCAAGGGTTGCTAAATCCTAGGTAAGCAAGCAGGATGGCTTGAAGGCTCAAAAGGGTTCATGCTACCCCTAGACATCAGTGGCCTAGCTACAGTATATTATTTACATTAGCCTCTTATTTGGAAGGAAGTTCATATTTTTAAACACCCATATGAAGGTGGGGGTGAATATCCCCTTGGGGAAAGGGTGCATCTGTTATACAAGGACCAAAAAAAAAAAAAACTGCTTTAAGCAGCGGCACAATTGTAATGGGTGTTAAGGAGACCCTTCAGTTGTAACTCAAAGGAACAACGAGTTCGCCAGTGAACTCTGCGCTCTGTGGTGCATATTCTGGTGGTAGAAATAGGGGGCTTCCCAAATGTCGTTAAGATACTAAACTTTCCCCTTGGATCTGCCGAAGTAACAGGTATCCCGGCAGGGGCGAGGTGCTAGGCGGTGTCATGGTGGAGGTGCTGGTAAATGGAATGGAGGGCTGTGCCCTTGGTTAGAGCATTGGCTATGGGTAAGGTAAAAGGGGCCTGCTGGCACTTTTACATTCTGGCATTTTCTGCTGTAAGGGAAGGGGGAGATAATGGTGGTGTTGTTGGCACAATTTCAGAGCAGTGTTTTTTCGTGAGGCCACTTATAGAGGTGGTGATAAGGTACCATAGGACTAGGCTTCTAACCGGGTGCGGGGTGATCACGCATCATGCGGTATATTATCATAAGTGAATCTACCCTTTATACCCTCTTGGGTACATCCTGCCATGGGTCTTTGCTCTGTTGAGGCAAGCACCAAACCCCACATAGGGAGCCACAGCAGTCAGTAGGGAGCTGTATATCAAACGAAATTGTGGCTCCTAAAAGGTTTCAGTAAGGTACACATGTGGTCACCAGCCTGTGATAAGCTTATAGGGCTCCCGGCTCTGGATTTCCTGGCCTCACACTCTGGCTGACACAGTGCATTTTTGGGGGGCCCTGGGATGGGTCGTTTCCTCCAAAATGGAGGGTACTGAAAATGTAGAGGAGGTCATTCGGTTGCTGTCTTGTCTCTGGTTCTGGGTCGTTTCCTCCGGGATGGAGGTTTTTAAGGAAGCATTCCTGCCCCAGGTAATTGGTCACGTCACGTTAAGATGATTATGGATGATGCTGCTGCATGCTGCGGCTTAATAACCAACCGTTGGGAATGAAATTGAGGGATAACGGGTTCTCAATACCTCCATAAAAAAGGCAGGCACTTTCAGGGGGATAATTCAGGGGGGCTTTGGTAGCCTCCAGGTCAGCATACCATTTCCTGAGCTTTGCTGGCAAAGCAATTGTCGTCGGTGCCGCAATTGGCACAATTCGGCACAACTGGCTACAGCCAGAAAAAGGGAGTAGTTCCATTTGGATGGGATGCATCTGGTCCCACAAACGGCAGCAGATCATTATCCAGACTATACTGGACTATTGTGGAGCACAGTCAGCGTCGGGGGCGAGTGCGCCAGGGAGCTTCTCACCCTGTGGCGGAATGCTGACAGATAACAGCAAAGGGGCATGCACAGCAATGGAGGATCAGCGACTGGATGGACCCCAGGAGGGGGTAGGATGGAAGTGTACAGAGGGTAGGTGGGGGGAGACTGACCTGCCTGTGGTCCTGGACTCTACTGCCCTAACCCGCAACATATGGACTGAGTAGAATCTTGGGGAGGTTGCCTGTGGTCAGGTACCCCGGTGGGCCGGTGCGCTATGCGGTGCCCTGGATTTCAAGTAATGAACTGTTTGCTGTAGCGCGTTTGGGCCTGCCAGCACAATGTGCGCATCTCAGTGAGTCGGACAAATTCAAGCTATGCGGTGTCCTGTATTTCAAGTAAATGAACTGTTGGCTGTAGCACGTTGGGGCCTGCCGGCACAATGTGCGCAGCTGAGTGGGTCGGCCGAGTCGGCCAAATTGACATGTGGATGGCGCTAAAATTCTGAAGCTGTGAATAATGATATATCCAAGTAGAATGCTTTACTCTCCTGATATACAACTGTTGGCTGTAGCGCGTTGGGGCCTGCTGGCACAATGTGCGCAGCTGCGTGGGTTGGCCGAGTCGGCCAAATTCTAATTCTAGTGTAAGGCCAAGCTGAAGTTCAAATGTAATGTCATGCCTAATTTCCTTACTGCCTTGACAGGTTGATGTCGCTAAAGTCTGATGCTGTGAAATAATGATATATATCCAAAGAGAATACTTTTACTCTTGTAATGGTTTGTGGTGAGTCACCTGATTTGATGTGAATAAAAGTCCACGCCTTGGACAACATAACCTGATTCCGAAAGTTCTTGGGCCCGGTGGGGACAGAAAAGGGGTCAGAAGTTGGGGAGGAGTGAGTGTTACGTTGTGCGCATACTATGAGTAGGCGCCCCCCGTGCCTAGGGGAGGGGCGCCCTTAGTCGTGCCATGGAACCGAGCCTCCTCTTCCGGGGGGCTGGTTGAAGGAGGGAAATCATTGTCTCCAACCCGTAAATGGAACCGAAATTGAACATGAAGTGATATAAGGCGGCGTCCCAGGGATCTCGTACTCTTTGTCTCCTTGGATCCCCGGGAAGCCGCAGGAGCGTCGTAAACCACCCACCCACCCGGCAGAAGAGCAAGGCGGAACGCTGACAGATAAGAGCAAAGGGGCATGCACAGCAATGGAGGATCAGCGACTGGATGGACCCCAGGAGGGGGTAGGATGGAAGTGTGCAGAGGGTAGGCGGGGAGGGGACTGACCTGCCGGTGGTCCTGGACTCTACTGCCCTAACCCGCAACATATGGACTGAGTAGAATCTTGGGGAGGTTGCCTGTGGTCAGGTACCCCGTGGGCCGGTGCGCTATGCGGTGCCCTGGATTTCAAGTAATGAACTGTTTGCTGTAGCGCGTTGGGGCCTGCCGGCACAATGTGCGCAGCTCAGTGAGTCGGACAAATTCAAGCTATGCGGTGTCCTGTATTTCAAGTAAATGAACTGTTGGCTGTAGCGCGTTGGGGCCTGCCGGCACAATGTGCGCAGCTGAGTGGGTCGGCCGAGTCGGCCAAATTGACATGTGGATGGCGCTAAAATTCTGAAGCTGTGAATAATGATATATCCAAGTAGAATGCTTTACTCTCCTGATATACAACTGTTGGCTGTAGTGCGTTGGGGCCTGCTGGCACAATGTGCGCAGCTGCGTGAGTTGGCCGAGTCGGCCAAATTTTAATTCTAGTGTAAGGCCAAGCTGAAGTTCAAATGTAATGTCATGCCTAATTTCCTTACTGCCTTGACAGGTTGATGTCGCTAAAGTCTGATGCTGTGAAATAATTATATATATCCAAAGAGAATACTTTTACTCTTGTAATGGTTTGTGGTGAGTCACCTGATTTGATGTGAATAAAAGTCTACGCCTTGGACAACATAAACTGATTCCGAAAGTTCTTGGGCCCAGTGGGGACAGTAAAGGGGCCAGAAGTTGGGGAGGAGTGAGTGTTACTTTGTGCGCGTACTAATGAAAAGAGACAAACTGATCTTAATATATTGTGAATATTTTGCTAAATCAATGTAACTCTAAACAAACTCAAATTGCAAGCACAGACTAATATCCCGCTCTCCCTTCCAACACTTCAACTTTCCCTTCCTCTACTCTTTCCTTTTTTCTAAAAAGCCTTCCAGTCCTCATCTGACTCCACATTGATGTGTGTGTGTACTCTCCTTTGCTTTATTACTTAATGCAAATAAAAATACTTAACACAGAAACGAATACTGTTTCAGGCCACTCCAGAGTAAACCACAAACCTTTCCAATCCCCAACATGTGGGGGAAAAAGGATGCAAGTTTGGCCTGGATATCATTTCTGGAGAAAAAGTTATCAGGCCTTTAGAGAGAACTGTCTCAATGGTCAAATAAAGACCTTAGCATTGGGATCTAATACCCACAGTACTTAAGTATAGACAGGGCCACTAGAATTACATGATCCTGCTGCATTTTCTGCATAACTTTGGATGTGCAGCATATTTGCCAGATAATCCATAATTTGTTGCATAATTTGCAGATTTTAGCAAAAATAAATGTTTTTTGTAGCTCAAAAGCTACTAAAACTCAGCAACTTGTGTTGCCATTGAGTAGAAAGCCCTTCCGCAAAAGTTTACTGCTCACCTTCCAGTTTCCTATTAACGCAGTTAAACTGTCACAAAATGAGTCGCCTTATTCTGCAATATTTGGCTTTTCTTGTTGCATAATTTGGTCAATGCTCCCACATAATTTGATCCTCCCTGTCCCAGAATTCAGGTGGCCCTGCATAGAGAGAAAACACACTGTGCAACTGTGTACTTGAATGATAACCACACACGAAGGACATGCTGAGGGGTGCATTTCTTGTTCTCACAGTGATGCTGTATTCATATATGACGTAGTCTGAACATAATGGCAAATTTACAAAACGTTTAGCAAATCTATTGTGTAATCCCACTCGTGATCAGCCGTCCCCGTCTACTCCGCTGTGACTCTTTGTCTGCCTATTTTACCAGTAGGGCCACATCACATAGGCAGTTTTCTGTCGGAGATTTTTGACTCTGTCAGTAATGCAGGCTGAATCTGAATCATGCAGAGTTTTGTGTTCGCAGTACGTGAAATTGTTGAGATAGAGCTGTAAGTGATTATTGAACATTCCGGAGGTAAAGGAATCAATGCTTGAAATTCTCAGCAGATTGATTTAAATGGAGTTTGTTTCAGGGGTCTTTGTGATTGACAGAGGTTTTTAATTGTGGGCAATTTTAAGCTGCTGTTTACTTTCAGAAGCAAATGGAGTCTAGTTTCTTATACATAAATGTTAAATGTACCCTTTAGGGGCCTGATTCACAGAACTAACTTACGTCAAAAACGTAAAGTTAGTACTTTTGGTATTCACAGAATACACTTACTCATTTTGGTATTCACAGAATGAACTTACTCATTTCGGTATTCACAGAAGTTAGTAGTCCTAACTTTAGGACTCCTAAATGCCTTCTGTGAATACCGAAAGTCTTAAAGTTAGGATTTTTCTCAGTTTAGGAGTAGTAAAGTTAGGACTCCTAACTTTAGGACTCCTAAATGCCTTCTGTGAATACCGAAAGTCTTAAAGTTAGGATTTTTCTCAGTTTAGGAGTAGTAAAGTCTAACTTTACTACTCCTAAACTGAGTGTGATCAAGGAAGTTCGCTTCCGAAACGCGTTACCTTGTACCTAGAATAAACTTTCCTTTTACGGGACTCTGAGAGCGCGTGTTATTGCTGATAGAAGGATTAAATACACCGGTTTTGCTCCACCGGCTGTCATCGCGCCACCGGACCACCGGACCACGGGCGGAGCTCCCAAGAGGGGCGCCTGTTTTGAAAAAAAAATATATATATATATATATATATATATATATATATATATATATATATATATATATATCTCAGAAAAGGTTGCCCTCGAAGGAATGCCACACACGAAGGGGTTCACGCACACCTGCCACCGGCAGCAGATTCACAGCCTGTCACACTCGTCTCCTGTGGTGCCATACACGTTTCGAGCGTCTCTGCGCCCTTGGTCACTGGCTGCACAAACGGGAAAACAGTATGCTTAATTACATGCACGTGCTTTATTTGGTTATTCGAGTCCCGCCCATGCGGGCTGTGGCAAAGCATTGTGGTACTTGCTGTTCTTATTGCCAAAACTCTGTGCACAACCCCAGTGGGTGCCTCTGTCACTCCGTTTAAAATATCATCCCAAGTGGGTGGAAAAAAGTAAACAGCGCTGCTGAGTTGCCAATATCTCCCAGTGGCTCAGGCCCCCCTCGTTCTCCTCACTACTCGAGATCCTTGAACAGTAGAGATCCGCCTGAAGCAGCGGCGGGGCATTCCCGTGGCTGGACTGACCACATAAAATATCACAGAAAAGGTTGCCCTCGAAGGAATGCAACACACGAAGGGGTTCACGCACACGTGCCACCGGCATCAGCTTCACAGCCTGTCACACTCGTCTCCTGTGGTGCCATACGCGTTTCGAGCCTCTCTGCGCCCTTGGTCACTGGCTGCACAAACGGGAAAACAGTATGCTTAATTACATGCACGTGCTTTATTTGGTTATTCGAGTCCCGCCCATATGGGCTGTGGCAAAACATTGTGGTACTTGCTGTTCTTATTGCCAAAACTCCGTGCACAACCCCAGTGGGTGCCTCTGTCACTCCGTTTAAAATATCATCCCAAGTGGGTGGAAAAAAGTAAACAGCGCTGCTGAGTTGCCAATATCTCCCAGTGGCTCAGGCCCCCCTCGTTCTCCTCACTGCTCGAGATCCTTGAACAGTAGAGATCCGCCTGAAGCAGCGGCGGGGCATTCCCGTGGCTGGACTGACCACATAAAATATCACAGAAAAGGTTGCCCTCGAAGGAATGCCACACACGAAGGGGTTCACGCACACGTGCCACCGGCAGCAGCTTCACAGCCTGTCACACTCATCTCCTGTGGTGCCATACGCGTTTCGAGATTCTCTGCGCCCTTGGTCACTGGCTGCACAAACGGGAAAACAGTATGCTTAATTACATGCACGTGCTTTATTTGGTTATTCGAGTCCCGCCCATATGGGCTGTGGCAAAGCATTGTGGTACTTGCTGTTCTTATTGCCAAAACTCTGTGCACAACCCCAGTGGGTGCCTCTGTCACTCCGTTTAAAATATCATCCCAAGTGGGTGGAAAAAAGTAAACAGCGCTGCTGAGTTGCCAATATCTCCCAGTGGCTCAGGCCCCCCTCGTTCTCCTCACTACTCGAGATCCTTGAACAGTAGAGATCCGCCTGAAGCAGCGGCGGGGCATTCCCGTGGCTGGACTGACCACATAAAATATCACAGAAAAGGTTGCCCTCGAAGGAATGCAACACACGAAGGGGTTCACGCACACGTGCCACCGGCATCAGCTTCACAGCCTGTCACACTCGTCTCCTGTGGTGCCATACGCGTTTCGAGCCTCTCTGCGCCCTTGGTCACTGGCTGCACAAACGGGAAAACAGTATGCTTAATTACATGCACGTGCTTTATTTGGTTATTCGAGTCCCGCCCATATGGGCTGTGGCAAAACATTGTGGTACTTGCTGTTCTTATTGCCAAAACTCCGTGCACAACCCCAGTGGGTGCCTCTGTCACTCCGTTTAAAATATCATCCCAAGTGGGTGGAAAAAAAGTAAACAGCGCTGCTGAGTTGCCAATATCTCCCAGTGGCTCAGGCCCCCCTCGTTCTCCTCACTGCTCGAGATCCTTGAACAGTAGAGATCCGCCTGAAGCAGCGGCGGGGCATTCCCGTGGCTGGACTGACCACATAAAATATCACAGAAAAGGTTGCCCTCGAAGGAATGCCACACACGAAGGGGTTCACGCACACGTGCCACCGGCAGCAGCTTCACAGCCTGTCACACTCATCTCCTGTGGTGCCATACGCGTTTCGAGCTTCTATGCGCCCTTGGTCACTGGCTGCACAAACGGGAAAACAGTATGCTTAATTACATGCACGTGCTTTATTTGGTTATTCGAGTCCCGCCCATATGGGCTGTGGCAAAGCATTGTGGTACTTGCTGTTCTTATTGCCAAAACTCAGTGCACAAACCCAGTGGGTGCCTCTGTCACTCCGTTTAAAATATCATCCCAAGTGGGTGGAAAAAAGTAAACAGCGCTGCTGAGTTGCCAATATCTCCCAGTGGCTCAGGCCCCCCTCGTTCTCCTCACTGCTCGAGATCCTTGAACAGTAGAGATCCGCCTGAAGCAGCGGCGGGGCATTCCCGTGGCTGGACTGGCCACATAAAATATCACAGAAAAGGTTGCCCTCGAAGGAATGCCACACACGAAGGGGTTCACACACACGTGCCACCGGCAGCAGCTTCACAGCCTGTCACACTTGTCTCCTGTGGTGCCATACGCGTTTCGAGTGTCTCTGTGCCCTTGGTCACTGGCTGCACAAACGGGAAAACAGTATGCTTAATTTCATGCACGTGCTTTATTTGGTTATTCGAGTCCCGCCCATATGGGCTGTGGCAAAGCATTGTGGTACTTGCTGTTCTTATTGCCAAAACTCCGTGCACAACCCCAGTGGGTGCCTCTGTCACTCCGTTTAAAATATCATCCCAAGTGGGTGGAAAAAAGTAAACAGCGCTGCTGAGTTGCCAATATCTCCCAGTGGCTCAGGCCCCCCTCGTTCTCCTCACTGCTTGAGATCCTTGAACAGTAGAGATCCACCTGAAGCAGTGGCGGGGCATTCCCGTGGCTGGACTGACCACATAAAATATCACAGAAAAGGTTGCCCTCGAAGGAATGCCACACAGGAAGGGGTTCATGCACACGTGCCACCGGAATCAGCATCACAGCCTGTCACACTCGTCTCCTGTGGTGCCATACGCGTTTCGAGCGTCTCTGCGCCCTTGGTCACTGGCTGCACAAACGGGAAAACAGTATGCTTAATTACATGCACATGCTTTATTTGGTTATTTGAATCCCGCCCATATGGGCTGTGGCAAAACATTGTGGTACTTGCTGTTCTTATTGCCAAAACTCCGTGCACAACCCCAGTGGGTGCCTCTGTCATTCCGTTTAAAATATCATCCTAAGTGGGTGGAAAAAAGTAAACAGCGCTGCTGAGTTGCCAATATCTCCCAGTGGCTCAGGCCCCCCTCGTTCTCCTCACTGCTCGAGATCCTTGAACAGTAGAAATCCGCCTGAAGCAGCGGCGGGGCATTCCCGTTGCTGGACTGGCCACATAAAATATCACAGAAAAGGTTGCCCTCGAAGGAATGCCACACACGAAGGGGTTCACGCACACGTGCCACCGGCAGCAGCTTCACAGCCTGTCACACTCGTCTCCTGTGGTGCCATACGCGTTTCGAGCGTCTTTGCGCCCTTGGTCACTGGCTGCACAAACGGGAAAACAGTATGCTTAATTACATGCATGTGCTTTATTTGGTTATTCGAGTCCCGCCCATATGGTCTGTGGCAAATCATTGTGGTACTTGCTGGTCTTATTGCCAAAACGCGAATAACCAAATAAAGCACGTGCATGTAATTAAGCATACTGTTTTCCCGTTTGTGGAGCCAGTGACCAAGGGCGCAGAGACACTCGAAACGCGTATGGAACCATAGGAGACGAGTGTGACAGGCTGTGAAGCTGCTGCCGGTGGCACGTGTGCGTGAACCCTTCGTGTGTGGCATTCTTCGAGGGCAACCTTTTCTGTTATATTTTATGTGGCCAGTCCAGCCACGGGAATGTCCCGCCGCTGCTTCAGGCGGATCTCTACTGTTCAAGGATCTCGAGCAGTGAGGAGAACGAGGGGGGCCTGAGCCACTGGGAGATATTGGCAACTCAGCAGCGCTGTTTACTTTTTTCCACCCACTTGGGATGATATTTTAAACGGAGTGACAGAGGCACCCACTTGGGTTGTGCACGGAGTTTTGGCAATAAGAACAGCAAGTACCACAATGCTTTGCCACAGCCCATATGGGCGGGACTCGAATAACCAAATAAAGCACGTGCATGTAATTAAGCATACTGTTTTCCCGTTTGTGCAGCCAGTGACCAAGGGCGAAGAGACGCTCGAAACGCGTATGGCACCACAGGAGACGAGTGTGACAGGCTGTGAAGCTGCTGCCGGTGGCACTTGTGCGTGAACCCCTTCGTGTGTGGCATTCCTTCGAGGGCAACCTTTTCTGTGATATTTTATGTGGCCAGTCCAGCCACGGGAATGCCCCGCCGCTGCTTCAGGCAGATCTCTACTGTTCAAGGATCTCGTGCAGTGAGGAGAACGAGGGGGGCCTGAGCCACTGGGAGATATTGGCAACTCAGCAGCACTGTTTACTTTTTTCCACCCACTTGGGATGATATTTTAAACGGAGTGACAGAGGCACCCACTTGAGTTGTGCATGGAGTTTTGGCAATAAACACAGCAAGTACCACAATGCTTTGCCACAGCCCATATGGGCGGGACTCGAATAACCAAATAAAGCACGTGCATGTAATTAAGCATACTGTTTTCCCATTTGTGCAGCCAGTGACCAAGGGCGCAGAGATGCTCGAAACGCGTATGGCACCATAGGAGTCGAGTGTGACAGGCTGTGAAGCTGCTGCCGGTGGCACGTGTGCGTGAACCCCTTCGTGTGAGGCATTCCTTCGAGGGCAACCTTTTCTGTGATATATATATATCTATATATATAGATATATATATATACACACAAATAATATAAAATTAAAAAGAAAATAATAATAATATTACATATATTTAAACAATAATAAAAAAATACTAAACTATGTATAAAATAGACATACTATTTGCACTCCAGTCTGTACAACGATAGGGAAAACGTTGGACTCTGACGGGGTAAAATTTACAATTCCCACTACAGTTTGTGCAATAGTAGTGAAAGTGTTGGACACCAGAGGGGTAATATTTACTTTTCCCTCTCCAGTCTATGCAACAGTAAGGAAAGTGTTGGACTCCAGAGGGGTAAAGTTTACTTTTCCCACTCCAATCTGTGCAACAGTAGGGAAAGCGTTGGACACCGGAGGGGTAACATTTACTATTCCCACTCCAGTTGTTGCAACAGAAGAAAAAGTATTTCAATTCTAAAATGTAACATATTTGAATAACTCTATTAATCAACTAGATATATAAAACTATTAATATAAAACATTTATATATAAATTTAAAAAACAATTAAAAAATCAATTAATTATTAAAAAAATGAATAGTTTAAAAAAAAATTATTTAGATTTTTGTAAACAGATACAACCAATACCGCATATGCAATGCACAGGTAGAGACATGATTGCCAGAACGAAAAAAAGAGGGAATTAAGATTATCACAATAACGGAAAATTACAGAGCGTCATGTAAAGTAACAGTCACAGCAGTGATCATTGTACCAGGGTTCATACATGAGAGGTCACCACTAACACAAGGAGACATATACGTATAGGTGGAATCTACAATCATAACTTGTAAGGTGCAGGCGACACATATGGATGGGCAGTAATCAGTCAGCATGCTGCAGCACTGAAGGCCTAGGTAGTGTTGGTGTTATCAATCGGGTGTGTGAGCAAGTATGCCGTTAAGGGGCCCCAGATGTCACGGGGGCGTGAGGCGAGGGGGAGGAGTTCTGCAAATGTGTATGTTTGTTCCTGCCAGAATACCATGTAGCTGATCCAGTCCTTGAATTTGGGTGCCCTGCCCCGACCCCATCTACATGCTAATCTTCTTTTAGCCAAGAGCAGGCTAAAGGACACAAATTTCCGATATGCCACAGCCAATTTCTCAGTGTAACCCAACAAGGCAAGCAGAGGGGAAAACGGGAGCTGCAGTGATGTAATTTGTTCTAGTGCTGTAAGAACTTGACGTCAGTAGGCTTGTACAGCGCCACAATCCCAGGCAAGATGCAGGAAATCTGCCCCCGCAATACCGCAGCGATCACAATTGTCACTATCGCGCAATTTGTATCTGTACATTTTGGCTGGGGTATAATAAGTGCGATGTAAAAATTTATAATGGAGGATGCGGAGTCGGCTACTGGATTAACTTTTTTCTGTCTGACTGCAACAGTAAGTCCATTGCCTATCTGTGATGGCATGTCCCATCTCGGCGGCCCATTTATCTCTGGCAGCACATTGTGTTGGGCCCAAGTTAGTGTATAGGCTATGATATAGTGTGGAGACTAAGGGCCTGATTCTGATGCGGTTAGGAAAGCATTCCACCTAGGGCCTGATTCTGATGCGGTTAGGAAGGCCTCCTAATGGCATTTGCTCCTTTCAAATCGGATCGGGAACGTGTCTTCCCGACCCAGGGCCCAATTATGATGCAGTTAGGAACATATGCTCCCATTGAAGTCAATTGGAGTCCAACCAAATCGTATCTGGAAGCATCCGGATGCATCGTACTCCGTCGGTCGGACTCTCCCGATCCGAGTGGGTCGGAAACCATTTCCAAACCGATTCGGTCGGGAAGCTTTCCAACCCGCATCAGAATCAGGCCCTAAGTGTGACGCAGCATTGTTACGCAGTATCATGCGCAGTGGGGCAACCTCCGGGGGCTCCAGCGGGTATGTAGGCGTGTGCTCTTTGATGCCCTGTCTCAGACGAACATAGAGAAAAATGTCCATGGGAGAGGGCGGTTGTTTGGAAAATAGTTGTTGTGAGGTGCGAAACTTACCATTGAGATAGAGATCCCCCCAGCATGTAATCCCATATTTAGCTTTAGTTTTTTAGAAGACACCTTCCTGTAGGACCGGCATCTTCGGGTGATAAACCAGAGGGAGTAGTGGTGAGTACAACATGGGGGCCTGGGAGCGTTTGACGATGCCTTGCCATGCCTTCACTGTGCAAACAATCGGCGATGTATCTACCGCTCGTTGTGTAGTGGCGGTCAATATGGCGCCCTCAAGCGGTATGGGGTCAGATAACCAGTGCTCAGCCGCCACCTGTGGCATGTATTTGGGGGGGTGAAACCAAAAATGGGCATAGTGAGCTTGCACGCATAGGTAGTATAGTTCGAAGTTGGGTACATCGAACCCTCCCTGGGAATAGGGCTTAGTAATTGTGTCCCATTGTAGTCGGGGATGTTTGCCTCCCCAGGTCAGCCGGATCAGCTCCGAGCGGAGTGCAGAGAAGAAGTGCCTGCCTGGGTCGTACGGAATATTTAAAAAAAGGTAAAGTAGCTTAGGAAGGACGACCATTTTTATGAGGGAGGTGCGCCCTGTGAGAGAGAGAGGGAGAGCAATCCATCTTGTGACGTTATTTTTGATCTCTTCCAGGGTCTGACCGTAGTTGAGCCGCATCAGCTCTTCCCGATCAGTGGTGACGTACACCCCCAAGTATTTCACCTCATCAGCGCACCACTCAATTGGGAAGTCCGGTGTAAACGCCGCCACGGACGAGGTGAGGGGTAAGATCTGGGACTTCGCCCAGTTGATGTGAATACCAGACAAAAAAAAAATGAATAGTTAATTTAAAATTTCAATTGTGTAATTAGTTGATCATTAAATTAAAAGTCTACATTATACTCCCACAAATTTAGCAGCACACAATTAAAATATATTTAAAATAAAAAAATACAAGTACCATATTAAGTAATATATAAAATAATTATTAATAAATGATTAACTATTTGATAATTATTTATAATTTAATAACTTCCCACCCTATTCCCCAATAAACACAACAAAAACATAATTAATAACCTATTCGCATAATTATTAATTAATTAATTAAATGTTTAATTGAAAATGAATAATTAATTGAAAATATACACCTACAAACTAAACCTACACCTAAAAAATAACATTAACAAATTAATAATTACGTAATTCACATAATTAATTGTCAATTAACTAATTAATAATAAACAATTAAATAATAATTAATTACTTATTATTTAACTAACTTTCCACCCAATACCTCTACAAACAAAACAACTCGCACCTAAAATATTACTTAAAAATATAATTACGCAATTTAAATAATTAATTATCAATTAAATAATTAATATTAATTAAAAATTAATTATACTTAATTAACTTCCCACCCTGTACCACTGCAAACTTCCCAACCCGCTATGACACTATGGGCCTCATTTGGATGTTGGTCGGAAAGCCTCCGACCACAGTTTGGAGGCTTTCCGACCGACATCCAAGGTTTAAACTCCGACCGCCTGATTACAAAGATGGCGGTCAGAGTTTAAACCGGTCGGTCAAACCGACTGGCTTCCGAAGGGCTCAAGGAGCCCGTCGGCCAGTCGGAAACCGCACATAATCCCTAACGGACGGCGTCTTCCGCTGTTGGGATTATGATGTCGGTTTCCGACAGGCTTTCCATGTCGGGCTTTCTGACATGGAAAGCCTGTCGGAAAGCAGCTTTGGGGTCCCTCACAGGGCCCCCTTCCCACCGTGGCCTACGGTTGTGGGCCCTGAAAGTCCCTGCATCGTGTGACAGGCACCTCATGGTGCCTGCCACATGGTGCAGGGATTTACACAAACTCCCATTTCGTTATGGAAGCTTTGCATTGTCTGGCACACAATTAGCATCACAACGAGTGAAAAAGTAACAATTAAAAAGAAAATGGTGTTAACGGTTTACTTAACTAGAATTGGCACAATATTATCATTGCATGGGCTACAGTTTCACCGACAAAGCATATGGTAATCCAGCCACTGACTGGCACAATTTTATTTAATGTACATCATTTGAAAAACTGAAAAAATCATATGGGCCCGTATTACATACAGAGTGCACTGTCCTTGTTTGCGCCATCACACACCTTTAAGCAGGTGTGCCAGGCACAAGCAGGGACAGTGCACCTTATTATCACCAATACGCTGCTCCCAGAACAGCCGCGAACTTGCACTGCCCTAGGGGCAGCACATTCAGTAAATATGGAGCGGCAGCTTCAAAGCCACTCCTGTGTTTCTCTGTGCAGGCTGAAACCCACCTGCACTTTAAAGAGAGGTTGGAGATCCCCCTGTAGGTGTGTCCAGTCAGTGACTGGACCAGCCTGTAGTGGATGTCTGGGGGAGGACCATGGGAGCCCCTTTCACACTGCTAGAGGGCTGCGCTTATGGAGTGATCATACAGTGTGCCACCTTTTTATGGTGCACTGTCAGTGCACCTCCTAAGGGAATGTTTGCCTTTGTGCTTGCATCTGTAATAAGGTGTGCGCACAGGTGCAAAGTGATTGCCTCTTTTGCATGGGGCCATGTCTCCATGCAAATGAGGGCACACCCTCTCAGTATTACAGAAGAGGCCGCACTAGCGTCTGTGGACCCTTCTGTAATACCATTGTGCCCGGGTAGCATACAAAGCAGGCACACACACCCTTGTGCCCCTGGGTCACATTGTTTAATACGGCCCATGGTGTCACATGGTGGTAAAATCAAACACTGCATAATATACCACTGATAAATTCACGAACAACCAACAATTGTAATAGTAAAAAAGTTAAACACGTCTCACCCAAGGCTCTTTCATTTAGTCAGCCAATATTATCCAGAAAACTTCAACTACCACCAACAAAACATGTGTACATGATCCCCACAAGTCAAACAGGCAACACTAAGAAAAGATTGGCTTTCAATCATGCACTTCTTAAAATGAACACAATACTGACAATGTTCAGTTTTCTCCTGTGCTAAACAGTCTTGCGTTAGATGCATCGATATTGTTTCTTTGAATTGAATTTGGAGCTGAATAAGAAGATAAAAGCTGACTGTAATAAAATACATATAAAATCTATAAAATAAAAATGGCAGAATGGAGGCCGAAGTGGCAACAGTCAAAGTTCATCAACAAATCTACTTGGATCTAAAGCTGGATGGATAATTGATAATCACACAGGAAGATAAAAGACACATCTCACAGTGCAAAAAGTGCAACTTGGGTACAATTCAAATATAGATTTTGATTCAAATTTTGAAAACAGAAATCCTGGTGATTGTGAGGGTGCTTGACCTCAGCCGCTTCTTTCCTTTGAAATTGTTAGCATGCCTGAAAAAAAACTCAAGGACTATTAAATGAGTTGAGGGGCTGTAATTTAATCCCTAAAAGACGCTATTGCGGGGCACTGTTTCAGAAACGCACACACCAACACTCAGAAGAAATTTCTTACCGACTGGGCAAGACGTTCTAATCAAAACCACCCGCCGGCCATTTATAATGTGTTTGTCAGTAACCAAAGTCTAGTTCAAACATTTTTCTCTGAGCTGAGGTATCACATTAAGGCACACGGTTGGTTTACAGCGCCTTTTATTTTCCCTTCTCCCCCCTTCTCCAGGTTCAGATTGCACATAAGCTGACAGACAGACGCGATGGATAGTCTGCAGAACAGGCAAGTCAGTGGCAATTTTGGTCTTTATACGGATATTTATGTGTGTACATTCCCTGTATGTGTGTCGTTTACTTTTCAAAGAGCTAGACTACCATATGCTAGGAGTCAAACACGATGATAGATCTGCTATCGGGTACTGTGTCTGGCATGTGTTGGGGCTCGGAGCTTGGGTTAAGGACGACCAGTACAATTTCTGCAAATGCCATTAGAAGGGGTTTCAATGTCGAGCTAGTCTCAAGCATAAGACACAGGAGTGTCCGCAAAACAGTTGCGCCAGTGGCCCCTCTCTCAAAATCTTTTGTGAAATTTTCGGTTACAATATGGGGTATTGAAAGATTTTTGTTGATATTTATAAAACACATCTGATTTGTTGTCTGTAGATGATGCCCCCACAATCTTGATTGTGCCTGTTTCAACGTTAGGAATATTCCTTTCCCACATCCTCCACTTTTAAAAAATATAGCTCTGCTAACTATGATAAGTATTACTAGTCAACACTGCTCATACAGGGATGCCACCAGCAACCAAGAAGGAATGCGGCTTCAGCCACATGCAGTGGCGACTGGCTTGTACCGTGGGTGGTAGGGTAGGGATTGGCACCAAAAAATAAATTCACTTACCTCTGCAGCGCGACGTCCTCCTCCCTCAGGTGTCTTCCAGGAAGCTCCAGATGCAGGAAACTGCACTACCCAATACTGGTGCTGCTTTCACAGCATGAAAGCAGTGCCAGGATTGGATAGAGCAGGCTTTTCCAGCACTCCTAAGACCACTGGAGGCCTGAGCTTTCTCTAACCCAGCTGTCTTTAAAATGCGCGTGTCTGCCTGGCCGTTCCAAGACGGACGGCCAAACAGACATGCGCATTTTAAAGAGCACAGCTTCCTGCTGCTACCACTCACCAGCGCTGGCCCCGCCCCATCCTGACACTTAGTTCAGGATGGATTGCTGAAAAATAAAACAGTACTAAATAAACTTTATTACTGTTTTATTTTTCAGCTCTGGGGTTTGTGGGGTGATGCGCCTCCGCTCTAATGGAGGAGCCACCCCTGTCTACATGCCACCGTGAATGCCATTGCGAACGCCATTGGCCCCAGATTGTCTGGCACAGATACAATGCTCTTTCAGTGAATTTCTTACATGAATGACTGATGAAGAGATGTGATGCTGAGTAGGACTAATGGCCATCTCTGGCTTAGCAACGTTTTATCTTCTGTGCTAAAGAGGTGGGTAGCAAGGAGGGAAAGTGATCTTGTACACTGCACTAGTTCACTCCTAAATCAGTTGGGCGTCAAGCAGTGGAAGATGTGATACATATGTCCAATTGGGTGTTTGGCTGAAGCGTTTAACAGCCAGTATGCTCATGGATGTGAACATGGAGGCCACTATGGTCTAAACTGAAGGCACCCTGAGAAGAAATTCCAGTTGACCAGAAACAAAAGGTTGCATCATATGGACTTTTAGACATGAAACAAAATATGCCAATCTACTTAAATATTTTCACCATAGTGAAACAGGGACATATATAAATGTCCCTGTTTTTGCTGTTTCCTTAATAGAGCATTAAACAAATTATATTTGTTGGAAATTACCATCTTTTGCACAGTACCAGCCAGATTTTTGCCTTGGCTGTTTTTGCTGGCTTTAAAATTCTGTGAACTTTACAACTGCTAACCAGAAGTGAAGTGCCTGGGCTCCCACTTTCAAACACAAGGAGATGATGGACGGAGCGCTGAAACTTTTCAGACACTCACCCCCAGTCACAGATCTGGGTTGAATCCATCATCGTTCTTTAGCTCACTTCGCCACCCCAGTTCAGGCACAGCTATATGCAAATCAGGCTTGACCCTGTGCCTCATGGGAACAGTCCAGCCCGAACTGCCAAGCCATGTCTTCCCTGGACCGGAAACAAACTTCCTGGGACCGGTTTCGGGCTAACAGCCCTCATCAGCCAGGCTAGCTTGAATCCAGTGGCAAAGTGAGCAAGGAACCCAAGTCTGGGCATACCCTGCCAACTTAGGGCGAACAAAGCAAACACAAGGAGATGATGGACGGAGCGCTGAAACTTTTCAGACACTCACCCCCAGTCACAGATCTGGGTTGAATCCATCATCGTTCTTTAGCTCACTTTGCCACCCCAGTTCAGACACAGCTATATGCAAATCAGGCTTGACCCTGTGCCTCATGGGAACAGTCCAGCCCGAACTGCCAAGCCATGTCTTCCCTGGACCGGAAACAAACATCCTGGGACCGGATTCGGGCTAACAGCCCTCATCAGCCAGGCTAGCTTGAATCCAGTGGCAAAGTGAGCAAGGGACCCATGTCTGGGCATACCCTGCCAACTTAGGGCGAACAAAGCAAACACAAGGAGGTGATGGACAGAGCGCTGAAACTTTTCAGACATTCACCCCCAGTCACAGATCTGGGTTGAATCCATCATCGTTCTTTAGCTCACTTTGCCAACCCAGTTCAGACACAGCTATATGCAAATCAGGCTTGACCCTGTGCCTCATGGGAACAGTCCAGCCCGAACTGCCAAGCCATGTCTTCCCTGGACTGAAAACAAACATCCTGGGACCGGTTTCGGGCTAACAGCCCTCATCAGCCAGGCTAGCTTGAATCCAGTGGCAAAGTGATCAAGGGACCCACGTCTGGGCATACCATGCCAACTTAGAGCGAACAAAGCAAACACAAGGAGATGATGGACGGAGCGCTGAAATTTTTCAGACACTCACCCCCAGTCACAGATCTGGGTTGAATCCATCATCGTTCTTTAGCTCACTTCGCCACCCCAGTTCAGACACAGCTATATGCAAATCAGGCTTGACCCTGTGCCTCATGGGAACAGTCCAGCCCGAACTGCCAAGCCATGTCTTCCCTGGACCGGAAACAAACATCCTGGGACAGGTTTCGGGCTAACAGCCCTCATCAGCCAGGCTAGCTTGAATCCAGTGGCAAAGTGAGCAAGGGACCCACGTCTCGGCATACCCTGCCAACTTAGGGTGAACAAAGCAAACACAAGGAGATGATGGACAGAGCACTGAAACTTTTCAGACACTCACCCCCAGTCACAGATCTGGGTTGAATCCATCATCGTTCTTTAGCTCACTTCGCCACCCCAGTTCAGACACAGCTATATGCAAATCAGGCTTGACCCTGTGCCTCAAGGGAACAGTCCAGCCCGAACTGCCAAGCCATGTCTTCCCTGGACCAGAAACAAACATCCTGGGACCAGTTTCGGGCTAACAGCCCTCATCAGCCAGGCTAGCTTGAATACAGTGGCAAAGTGAGCAAGGGACCCACGTCTGGGCATACCCTGCCAACTTAGGGCGAACAAAGCAAACACAAGGAGATGATGGACGGAGCGCTGAAACTTTTCAGACACTCACCCCCAGTCACAGATCTGGGTTGAATCCATCATCGTTCTTTAGCTCACTTCGCCACCCCAGTTCAAACACAGCTATATGCAAATCAGGCTTGACCCAGTGCCTCATGGGAACAGTCCAGCCCCAACTGCCAAGCCATGTCTTCCCTGGACCGGAAACAAACATCCTGGGACCGGTTTCGGGCTAACAGCCCTCATCAGCCAGGCTAGCTTGAATCCAGTGGCAAAGTGAGCAAGGGACCCACGTCTGGGCATACCCTGCCAACTTAGGGCGAACAAAGCAAACACAAGGAGATGATGGACGGAGCGCTGAAACTTTTCAGACACTCACCCCCAGTCACAGATCTGGGTTGAATCCATCATCGTTCTTTAGCTCACTTCGCCACCCCAGTTCAGACACAGCTATATGCAAATCAGGCTTGACCCTGTGCCTCATGGGAACAGTCCAGCCCGAACTGCCAAGCCATGTCTTCCCTGGACCGGAAACAAACATCCTGGGACCGGTTTCGGGCTAACAGCCCTCATCAGCCAGGCTAGCTTGAATCCAGTGGCAAAGTGAGCAAGGGTCCCACGTCTGGGCATACCCTGCCAACTTAGGGCGAACAAAGCAAACACAAGGAAATGATGGACGGAGCGCTGAAACTTTTCAGACACTCACCCCCAGTCACAGATCTGGGTTGAATCCATCATCGTTCTTTAGCTCACTTCGCCACCCCACTTTCAGCATTAGAAAATTGCCATGCCCCGATTGGCATATTTAACTTTCCTATGCGTCCCTGGTATATGGTACATAAATATACCCCGGGCCTGAAACCTAAATGTCATATGAGGACTGCAGCTCCCATTGTTAAACATGTCGTTATATTGAGAAGGCCCTAAAAGCTGTCTTCACTGTAGCAGGGTTGACTGTTTCATAGGAAAATATTGGGATACAGTATTACATTACATTTTTGCTATCCCCGGCTAGGAAGCAGAAACAAAGTTCATTTTTAGGGATTTTGAAATATTTATTTGAACCCAATTAATTGGGAAAGTAGGAATTGAAATAAATATTTAAGATGAGGCACTTTAAGAAAATTGACTTTTTTTCTGTCTAAAGCCTTTAGAACCCTACTTGAGTGATATACAGATGTCACCAGGAGCTGAATGACCCATTTGATGAGGTGTGAACATGCTCCCAGAGCTGAGACAAAAGCCTTGGATGTGGGGAGGCGTTCTGTTCCTCTGGCAGGAGGAACAGATGGGCTATGAACATGGACCTAATTAACTTTAAAGAGGCCTACCCTGTCACAGGTAGATGCAACTAACACCTGGGCCTTCTCCCTCCTTTCTCCCTCTTTTCAGCCATGCACCAATTCCAGTTGTAGAGGAGTTGCCCCCAGAACCCGTTTTGAGTGGACACAGAGTAGGTGTTGTTCATTTCCCTGGCCACAACTCTGAGGTAGACACAGGAGCTCTGCACAGGGAAGGGAAGGTTCTGCTACGTTGGTTTTAGGTAGAGAGGTACACTGTGGGATTGATTGCAGTAGGGCACCTAGCTGCAAAAGTGGGTAGGGTCACACCTGGGAACATTTACCCCATTGGTTAGGGAATGGCCAGAAGTTTCCCTCATTCACAGGCTGGTGCCACGTATAAATCTGGCACACACAGTACCCTCCACAGGACACTTTATGAAACTGTGGAGGAAGAGAAGATGACGGGCCTGCTGTCTGTGACCTGAGAACAGCCTAAAAGAATGGACCTGAACTCACTCTTGTACCCAGGACAAAGAAGTGGACTCCAGGGGTCATAAGGCTGACCTCTTGTTTAAGCTACAAAGACAGAACAAGCTAAAAGAGGCCTTTCCAGCAACTGATCAGCTTACAAGATTCAACTGGTACTGACCTGGACTCACCTACTGGCCTCTGCTAAAGTGAGTCTTGACCCTCAATTTCCTTCCCCAAGGTCCTGAACCCTTAACTGGTGTCAAAGTGTGCTCCTCCTAACAACTCCTAAAACCTGAGACTTAAAAACTTTTGGCTGCAAAGACCTCTGGTAGACTGTGACCAACCAGCCAAGTCGATCCTTTGAAGGTGCATTGCCACTGGGTCAAAGATTCAGGTTGTTCCCGCTCAGAGCTTTGCTGAAACAGGAAACCCGGTTTGGCAGGACCCCTCAGAGACGGTATATGGGCTCGTGGAGACCTCTTCTGGCTACAGCCTGCAGCCTTGCCCCATTGGAAAAATCCAAGCACCAAAAAAGTGACTACGTCCAAAAGTAGAAACCGTAAACGGCTAGTGAGGGACCTTCTCTGTGCATGAAATTCTAATTTCTCCCGCATTGAGCTTTCCTGCAAAAAGTTGAGGGCTTCACCAAGACCTCTTTCAGCGGCTATCCGATTATGTGGAGCTCTCTTTGGCCACAGTCTGCTGCCTTGCCTCGCTGAGGATTTTTTACTTCCATTTCGGTGACTAAGTCCAAAGGTAAAACTTTCAGACTATGTAAATCTCCTTTCTGTTTCACACCCATGCTCCATCACTGTCAGCCTTAACTTGCGCATAGGTATTGGTTAAGTTCAACCAGATGAACATGGTTGGTGCTTAATGCTTTGTGGTGTCATTTTCACATTTAAACATTAAAGCTCCAGGTTCCCTTATTGGATTCTTGTTGTTTTGATGTAATTTTATTTATTAAAATGTACTCTATTTTTCTGAATTGGTTTGGGATTTTTCTTGTGTTATGTTTTGACTTTAATACTGTTTGAGAACTGCATAACTTCTAGGCCTGGGCAGAACTTCGATTCCACTGGAGTAATCTGAGTAATTTCAGTGACTCCACATTGCTCTTTTATGCAAAATTACAGATAACAATGTAATTACTTCTACCTGCATAACTGAGACCAATTTGGTGGGAAAAATCCTACAGTGAGAGCACATTTAACAAGCACGAGCAGCATCTTGCGCTCGCTATTTGTATTCTGTTGCATTTAGAGCTGTTTCTTAGCTCAAAATACATACTATTTTTGCCCTAAAAAATAGTGCTTGGTGCAGAATAACTCTTCTTGTGTAATTCAAGTTTAATCTCGCAGAATTCTTAAGGAATTCCGCATGATTACGCTGCACTAATTTTTGCAAAGCATGCCTATCCCTAATAAATACTTTACACAATGCCTCTAAATTAAGTTTGCCTGCTCTGTGCCATAGCTACCAAGTGATTGAGCTCAAGTTAATTTAGCGACTTTTTAGTGGTTCACACTGACAAGGATTGTGATTATTAGTTTATTATTTGAGATGGATACCTACCCCCTCAACTAACACTCCCAATTTCTTACAGTATTTGTTTCAAGCTAAAGCTTTGCACAAGAGCAAACAATGAAATAATAATTTTATACTACAGGGTCGCACTACACCATGAGGATACCCTAGGGCTGCGTATACTCCCAATAGCGTTGGCATGGGACACGATCCAGCTGGATCTCCGCAACGCCTGGCAGGCGGGCGAAAAGTCACAGGAGGCTTCCCAGGACACAGATGGGGTGCAAGTACTAGTAACCAGCGCAGAGTAATATAGGCAACAGTATGGCCCACCAGATGGAGCTCCACGCGACCTAATATCTTATACACCTCACACACATATCCAGGGTACATCACAACTGATAAGCCAGGTGGAGACTATACCACACAGCAATAACATGCCAATTATAAGAAAAAATGATCCAAAGTATGGGAGGGGCACAAACACTGGAGGGCAACAGAACACTAAGGGGCCTATTACGATGTCAGTCGTAAGGCCTCTGACCTCAGGTCGAAGCCCTTACAACCGACATCGTCAGTTTCAATTCCGACCAGCTGATTTTGATTCAGCTGGTCGGAATTGAAACCGGCTGGTCATTCTGGCTGGCTTCTGATGGGCTCAAGGAGCCCGTCGGCCAGTCGGAACCGGCCCATAATCCAAATGGACGGCGGTTTATGCCCTCTGGATTACGATGCACGGTTTCTGGCAGGGTTTCCATGCCGGCCTTTCCGTATGGAAACCCTGTCGGAAAGCATGTTTGGGGCCCCTAGCAGGGCCCCCTTTTCCTTTGCGGCCTCCGGTTGGTCGGCCGAGGGGGCACCTATGGTGCCACCCTGTTAATCCCTGCACCCCGTGGCAGGCACCTTAAGGTGCCTGCCACGGGGTGCAGGGATTGACACCACCTCACATTTCCCTATGGGAGCATGTACTAAGGCCGGTTTATGGCCGTAACACATGTTCCCATAAGGAAATGTCGGATTACGACCGCACCATGTGTTTGGGCCTTCTAATGAGGCGGTTGGGACCGCCGACCGGATGGCAGGCAATCACGTTTGAGAGACGGCGACATCATAATAGGCCCCTAAGTTGGGCAACAGTTAACACCATACTTATCTGTTCACCATCACTCCCTTTCCTATTCCTCGTTTCCTCCCTGACCACCCTTTCTTCCCTACACCCCACATGTTGCATGCAGAAAGCACACTAATGTTATCATGGACATGTAACTGTGATCTATATGTGTTAACCACCGATATGTGCACATGTTACATCTGTTATTACATTTTAAGATCAATAAAAAAAATAAAAAATAAAAATAATAGTTTTATAATACTTTGCAGTGTCTGATTTGTAATGGTAGGCTAGACTGAGTAAAGTTAAGTTTGTTTTAATTAGATTATGTTATTGATATTTGAATAGCACCCCTCTGCCACTGGGCTGCCCTATTCAAATAAGAAATTTGGACAATGCATTTCTTTTCACAAATTTTCAAATGTAAAAAAATTTAAGGTTGGAATCAAAATTGCCGTGTTCTATTCCCTATTGGTCAGGCAACACAAATGGTGCAAAATTATTCTGCTTTTTTAAATTGAACTCCTTTTCAAAGACTACATAGAGGAAAGACACTAGGGCAATTCTACTTTTTATGTATGAATAACAATTGATACTAATATACACAATTCCCAAGATTCAACTGAAATCACTTGAAATGTTCTCAATATAAGTTCATTAGATTTAGGGAAGAAACAACATATAACTAACTGGATAGAGTAGAATCTATTTCTAACTGATCAGTTTACTTTTTCACAAGGAATATGCTCCTGTCACCTAATCCTACCCTATTTTGGTCATAGTGAGAAATGTTTTACACATTTATGTTTAACATCAGACAGTTTAATAAGAGGGAATAACTCAACATGGGTTGTATGGGTTCCAATTGATCAAATTGAGACCATTTATTGCTTTGGAATCAATCTTGTGAGGTTTATCTCAGGATAATTAATATTGGATTCCTAATTGTTTAATATGTTTGCATTATAGTTGTATTAATAATTTCTCAGTTCTAACTTTTTTCTACTTACGAGACACTCTGTGTCCCCTTTTCATTGCGCTTCATATTTTTTCTAATGTACATTTTATACTTTAGCATATTATACTTGCCCCGTTGAAGTTGGTGTTTGGACAAAATATTTATCTAAAAATATCGGGAGACTGAAATATCGGGATATTTATTATGTAATTTTTTCCCTATTGATTTTTAGTTATATGTTTTTGTGGGTTGTTTGATTCACCCCTCTGAAATCCAACGCTTTCCTTATTATTGCAGTGACTTGGGTAGGAATAGTACATCTAACTCCTCTGAAGTCTAATGCTTTCCCTACAGTTGCATAAACTAGAGTGGGAATAGTACATTTATAAACTAGAATGGGAATAGTACATTTAATAGTCTTACACTCCAATCATTTTCATAATATTGGTTAAATAGACTTTATAGCATTAATTTTTTTCTATATTTTATATTATTTGTTTTTATTTTTCAATTTATTTTAATGTTTATAGTATTTTTTGTAAATGTGTTTTTTGGACTTTTCAATTTTCTATATTTTATTTACTGTGTACATTAATTAATATATTTTTTCTTAATCAATTGCTTATATTTTTATGGTTTTATTGTGTATGTGATATATACATACAGTGTAGCATTAATGACACATAATAAAAATATTTACATACAGTGTAACAATAACACATAATAATAATATTTATTTCACCTTGTATTAATTGTATTAATATTTTAAATGTAATACTACAAATATATATACTTTCATGTTAATGTATTTAAAATATTTAAAAAATGTACATAATCTAAAATAAATAATTTTATTCTTTGTGTTACACTATATATATATATTTATATATATAAATATTAACATGTGTTTGTGCGTTTTTATAAGTATGTCTTTATATATAGTATTAAGTATTAGAGAAATATATTTAATTCACTTTACATCAAATTTTATATTAAAATATTTAAAATGTGCTTCTTGAAACTCTTTTTATAGTAAAAAAAATCGATATTTTTGCATGATATTAGTGTCAACAATATTTTATTTATCTTCCTGGGGAGGGGAGGGGGGGCGGTGAGATAGTACGCAAGGGCCTAGTCTATGTAGCCCATTCCCAAGCTGCCTTAGAAGTATAAAAAAGATTTGGAGGCATGAATGACCTTTAAACGGACAGGGAACAGGAGTATATATAGTAGGTTCATTGGATGCAACTTCTGCTTCACCGCTTCAAAGGACCGACATAGGCACTGCACAAGGCAGGGATAGTCCGGGAAAATTAGAATCCGAGAGGACTGGAAGGCCATGGGGGCAAAATTCACGGACAAAGTGCAGGATCACATCCATGTCTTTCTAGTTCAAGACATTCGCGATCATCGGCCAAGGAGGTGCTCCAGGCGGAGGGGCCGCCATCAAAGATCTATCTGCACGCTCCACCAGAAAGCATGAGGACAGGTGTTATGTTATGTTATGGTATGTTATATGACTTTACAGAGCACACAAATCATCCCAGAGGGGATCTCTTGACGCTTGAACAGCCTGCACAAGTCATAGTTTGGATAAAAATTGAAGTTAAACAACCATGTTTTTAAGGATTTTTTAAAAGAAAGTAAGTCTTGGAAAGAACGTAGCGGCAGGGGTAACTGGTTCCAATGTTTGGGGCCCAAGAAGGAGAAAGACCGCCCTCTATGTCTGGCCGTACGGATACGCCTAGGAGATGTATGGATGAAACTTGTTTTTCAGGTAGCATGGGCCACTACTGTGCAAAGATTTAAAAAGAGGACACTTTTTCATGGGAAGCCAATTAAGTGATCGCAATGTAATTTCAGATGGGATGCGAGGAGGAGGTTTGCATTCTAGGTGGGTGGCCGTGTTCTGGACAACTTGGAGTTTAGAAATGAGGCCTTCATTCATTGCGACCATTCGCGTATTCCTGCTGTTCAGTTGACTCACAATCAATGCCTGGGTAAGAGCTTTTCTGATCTGCAAAGGGATCCATTGAAAAACCTTCCTGAGCATACTAATCACACCAAAACATATGCCCGAGATTGAATTCACATTCTCTTTCATGGAGAGGTTGTCATCAACAAGAACACCCAGATTTTTGACAATTTTTTTAGGGATTGGAACAGGTCCCAGTTCTGATGGCCAGCAGTCATTGGATCAAACTGCATGTGCCTTCCCAAAAAGCAAAATTTCTGTTTTATTCAAATTCAACTGAAGCAAATTAGCCATCATCCAGGTGGCAATCTTTATCATGCAGTCCTTCAATTGGTGTGTAGTGTACTCCGGATTGGGCCCCATAGTGATGACAAATTGAGTGTCATCTGCATACGAAATGACATCAAATCCACATGACCTGATAACTTTGGCCTGGGGAGCCACCTATATATTAAAAAGAGTGGTACTTAAAATGGATCCCTGTGGAACCTCATTATCTAAGGCCCTGGTCCAAAGCAAGACTGATTCTATCGGTTACCGCCACCAAGTCTGTTTCTGTGCTATATGATGCACGGAAACAGACTGGAAGGGATCTAACAGGGAATGGGTTTCCAAAACAAAAACAAGTTGTTGGTTGACTAGGGTCTGTAGTTTGCTAGATCTATGGGATCTGCTGTAGGCTTTATTAGAATCGGTCTGACTCGGGATGCTTTCCATTTTGTTGGAAGAGCTTCCAGATTCAGAGAAAGGTTACATAGGTCTGTGATAGGGGCCAGAAGTGCTTGGGCCAGGGTAGCCATAATATATAGTGGAGCAGGATCCTCTGGCGATCCCGATTTGATCATGTTTAGTAGAACTAGCACTTGCTTAGGAGTGATGGCATTAAACTATTCAATGAGAGTGGTAGAGGGTTTAATTTGAAACAATCTTACTGATTTCACAATATTTGGGAAGGATTGATAGATCTTAGAGATTTTTTGTTCAAAGTGGTCTGCAAGATCATCACAGAACATCATGGATAATTGAATAGTAGAAGTGCATGTAGCAGGATTGGAAAATTCCTTTAGGATCCTGTAGAGTTCTTTCATTGAATTCCCCGCATGTTTGATCCTGTCAACAATATAGATCTTTCTTGCAGCTTTGATATTTTTGTGATATGTACCTAATGAAGATTTATAACTAAGTTTGTCTTTGGCAGATTTGGAGGCCCTCCACTTTCGCTCAAGGTCTCTACATGCTGTCTTTTTTCTTTTTAAGGATTTAGAGTACCAGAGTGAAGCAAGGTTCTTTGTTTTAGCTTTGCTAAGTTTAAGGGGGGGGGGGCAATAGTGTTTAAGGTCTGCGTAAGGGCTCCCTCAAAAACATTTAAGGCAATATTAATGTTTCCCTAATCTTTCAGGTATGCCCCCCTCCAGGTTGACATTAATGTTGTTTCCAATTTAATCCCTTGACCGCGATCGGAATTCCGCTCGTGTGCTGGACATTCCGATCGCGGGTGTGGTCGTGACGAGCTCAGCTCGATATGCGCACAGCGCGACCGCGCAGCATGACGAGCTGAGCTCGTCACGAGCATCGAAGGGGTTAAAGATAACTATCTCTATCCAAGTAGAAGTATATGATTCCAATAGCATCATTTTGTTTAAGTTTCGGAAGGCAATGACAATACCCCCCTGCGATTTTTAACTGTCTATTCAGTCTAATTAAACTATAATCAGTGGGAAAGGCTATGACAACACAGGAAGAGGCTGCTGAATGGAGCCATGTTTCTCTTCTGAAACATATGTCAGGTTTGTCTGAGTCCAGAAGGTACAAGAGTTCAGAGGCATGTTTAGGGATGGAGCGAGCATTTAGATAGAGGCTATTGAGCTGAGAACTAGAAGGCCTAAGAGTTTCTAATGTCACTCTACTATCTATGTAAAGACCTTGCCCTGTAACATAGGTGAGTTTGCACTTTACTTCGGAGGACAAGGGAAGACCTCCAGGATCCACTTCTCTAGAACGTCTGTCGGGGATGGCACCTCCACCCCCTCAGGGAACTCCACAAACTGGAGATTGCTACAACAGGCACGATTTTTTGCATCCTCATCCAGATTTCCAAGTTGCGGGATGCCATCTTAAGACGGGTGACCTCCGCCTTGAACGTGGATACAAAATCCTCCAGCTCAGAGACGCTCCCCTCAGTACCAGCTGTGCGATCTGCTGCATTGTGCAAGTCCTGGTGCAGGAGAGCCACATCGATGTCAACCTCTCCTATCTTAGATTCCAAGGCAGATCGGGAGGCCTGAATAGCCAGGAGAATGTCCCTCATACTCGGTGAACTCTCAGGCAGGGAAGCGAATGAGACTCAGATGCACTCCGTGGAGGCATGGGGGGCTTGTGGGTTGTGTATTTGTCAATCCTGGGCTGCAAAGAAGGAGGGGGAAGCTCCCCTTCTTCATGGTAAAGCAAGGCACTGGGTGGTCCACAGGCTGCAGATGCACCAGTAGGTGAAGAGGAAGGGAGGGGGACCAATAAGCAACCCACTTGCACAGGGCAGTGTACCCCAGCAGCACAAGCAGTCGGGCCCCTCCCAAACCACAGCCCAAGCTCTGTAGGGTCACAGAGTTCCAGGACTAAGTCTACAGGGCAAGGAAATGGAAAGCAGCCTACACAATTGCCCCAAAATCCATGTGACCGCTACTTACAGAATCCGGATGAGAATGCAAGGCAGGAGGGAAGGGTGCACAACAGCAGCCAACAGGTGAGGAAGTCTGTGTGCCCCTAATGGCAGGAGACATTCAGGCAGTGCAACACAGCCGAGAGCTGAAGCCTGAACCCCCACCGTCAGAGAGGGTCGGAGACCAGATCTCCACAAGGAGCATAGAACACTGGGGCAATTCCCGGCCATGAGAAGGGTTCATGAAGCACAAGGAGCCAACAACAGTTCCAGGCCCCCCAACCCACACCCGCAAGGCCCCGGCACGGCATAACTCGCAAGCCAAATCTGCAGTCTAAGTGGTGCTCAGACCACGTTGTGATCCTCGGGTGAACCACATCCAGAAAAGGCTGCCATCGCGAGCATGAAAACCCACCGAAGGAAGCAGCCCCACTGCTCACGAGGGTCTCAAGAGGGGGGCCTGAGGCAGCCAGCCACTTTGGTGATCTGGGCGCCCTGCGGAGCCTGAGAAATGTGTAGGTTGGGGCCCCTTCATGGCGGGATCCCACTGCAGCACAAACCGTTGGAGTGGCATTGCCTAGAGTTACTTTGCAACCACAGGCAGCACAAAAACAGGCCGAACTCCAAGGACAGCAATCAGTGCGGGCTGAGAAGGCCCCAGGAGCCTGCGGTCCCACTGCTGAGGAACTCTGCGTTGGGGGACCCATAGGTGGCCGATCGATCTGGCGACTCTGGCGCCCCCACAGTCATGTATAGGGCCCTTTTGCAGCATGAAGCTGCTTCTGCATAGGTCGCTGGAGGGGTGCGGCGCAGCCCAGCCAAGTTGACCACACCATTTTCAGGCGCTCTGGGGCCAAAATGCAAAGATCCCCAGAGGCAGGAGGAGTAGGGAAAAGCCAATGGCCCCTCGTGGGGTGAGTAGTGGAGTCAGCAACCAGATAATCGCGGAATCACCTCTGAGGAGCGGGAGCTCACAGAAGAACGTTTGCCATCTTGGCCAGTCAGGCCATGCCCCCTGGTAAAAGATATTTTTGACACAACATTTTTGTCAACGATATTTCTTACCACAATATTGTGTCAGTGATCCCATGTAGTCACATGTCATTGTTGCAATTTCTGGCATATGGGAGCAACTAACATGAATTCAGAAAGAACGTGTTATGACCTTGATCCATATTTCATTCTTAATGCTTGGGAATGAAAGGAAGTCTTTCATGTTCTTTGTGATCATCAGAAGGCTACAGGCCGTTTGGATGAATTCAGGTGGAGAGTTTCAAGTTTTTTGAGCTACACAAGGGAAGGCTTGGCTTAGGTATTTTGGATTTCTTCATTTTGGAGAATATCCAATGAAGACAAACATAGTTAATTGTGGATGTGGAGTCTCCAACAAAGCACAGTTTGGCAAAGTGATATGATGTTTGGGAGGAAATCACTCCATGTGCAATGCAGAATATAGTCGAGCAACAGTGAAGCCTGGTAGATCATGGAGAAGAGAATTGTTCACATCTAATGAGGCAGCATCAGTTCCTGAACAAACTAACAAAGTATGAGTTACAAGGTTACATTTTACAGTAGGGTATTACACTATAGTGAAACATACTTCTTTCCATAGGGAGAAACATGAACCCAGAGTGAATCCTAACAATGTGGTATGTGGTGGGCTAAACAGTAGTGGAGAAGCTTGTGTGAGCCATTTTTGTATGATTACAGTGGTCTAGTTTGTATTAAGTAAGAGGAAGACAGTTTTTGAGGATATACATAGGAGGTGATTTATATTAGGAATGGGGCAACTAATGAAGTAAGGAGATGTAAAGGAAGAATGTATCAGAGTTAGATACAGGGAGGTTTGCAAAAGGAGGGAAGGAAAGCAGAGTTGCAAGGATTAAGGGTAGGAATCAGTTGGAGAGAATATATTTAGTGAGTATCTATGGATGATATATATTTGACCACCTTATGTATATTGTCTGCCTAAAAGAAATATATCATATACTAAAATATTGAATATGGGAGAGGATTGTGTGGTGGGATTAACCGCTGTGAGTAATAGTATCAGTTGTGTTGTTCAAGTAAGAAGGCTAAATCTCTGTCCGTGCTGGGGCAGTGTGGATGCTTATTTTAGAATTTGACTGAGTAGAAAAGCATCAGATGTCAACTGCTTGAGATGGGGAGTAGGGATTGTAGTTTAAATTGTCACTGTCTTGCCTTTGTCAAAAGAGAGGAAATATTTTTTTCTTGGCTTTGTGGGAAAGAACATCAGTTGAGAAGGGTTTGATTTTCAAAACCACACAATTTGTTAATGATGCAATGAGACAGAATGGAAATAAACTATATCGAAGAAATAGCAATGATAGACTTGAGAAGGTGGGTTTCGCTGAGGCAAAAGAGTATGAGCAAAAGAGAGTTGGGATAAAGATAAACCTCATAAGCAAACAGAGAATGAATATCCTAGAGTCAACCATTTGAACAACAATTGGTTAATAAGCAAAAAAGGGTTAAAGAAAGGAGTGCAGAAAGCTTTTGAAGGACTAAATAACAGGACAAATTGTAGGGTAATTTACAGCAGCAAATTGAGAAGGTCATTTAAAAAAAAAAAAAAGCATTATTGAATACACTGGATTGCCTGGTGGCTGTGAGTGTTTGTATAGCGATCAGAGCTGGATCGTGAAGAATGGAGCATTATCCCAATATGTTCAATCTGTTAGTAGCAGTAATCTGTAGGTAATAATGACAGGTTGATTGCAAAAAAATAAAAGATATATTTGTGAGCCACCTGTAGACAATCAACTGAGGAAGGATTCCTGTGAGTATGTTGACTGTCAGAGGTTATTGAGATAATGGCAGAAGGAGAGATAGTCTTTGAGAATGCTGTGTAAAATGTGGACTGACTGGTACAAATGGTAGTCGGGGTGGGTCACTAAGAATCCAAGAAGCAGTTGGTTTGGTATGAACTTCCAGCATACTGTGGAAGAATGAGAACCACCACATTGTCAAATGTAATCAGACTCAAATCATAAGTAAGAAATAACTATTTTATTATATGTATCTCACAACATACCACCTGCTGTTCCATGATTTGATTGACCATCAACCACTAGATTCCTCACTGCATGCTCATCATAAGCATCTACCTATCTAAATACCTATACAGGTGACCCAGTGAATCCAGCTCACATGAGCACATTCCCACAATGGCATCCAAGAAAGTCCACTAATTTATGGTGCTGACACCTTGCTGGGATAGACCTGCCTGCTGCACAATAAGGTAAGTGTTGCAAACCTTTACTCATAGACAACTTGTACTGGTGTGGGAGGATCCAAGGGGTACTTTTCAGCACTAGCGCAACTCCTGTATCTCTGAATTGCCACACTACTCCCGGTCCCACTTCACTGACCATCTCTGATTGGCCTTGCTCTTTTTAGTATACTTCATAATGGCTTGATGGCTATTATAGGAATGTTGTTGAAAGAGTCAGGCTTGAGGCATTAGCTATCATGTCTGTGCTTGAAGTGCGCTGGATCATCTGTTATACTAACAGGCTCATTTGAAAGCCTACCTCCTCTAGGAGTTCCCTATCAACATCTTTAATCAATCTTCTACTGACTAGACACAATCATGATATCATCCTTCTGAATCTGGTTAAGCCGACCTATGTGACTTACATACTGACATCATCCTTCTCAATTTGGCTGAGTAGGGGTATACGACTTACACGAAGGTGGAAAGCCTTGTGGCATTCTGTTAAGACATTTAAAAAAATTAATTCTAAATTACAATACATTCCTCACAATGTTTTCTGCTATTATGGATATGGTCAAAGTGATAAGTAGTTTATGTAGGACACTGTCTTTATTATGTCAGAAAACCTGATACTCTCTTATCTGTGAAATTGGCAAAACTACAGCTTTTGTTTCTCCCATTTTACGGATGAAACAAAGAAACTAGGGCGTGATTACAAGTTAAGGTGCCATTTATCACACCTGGTAAATAACGATACCCTGGGGTTCGTTATTTATAGGGTGTGATAAATGGCACCTATTACAAGTTATTGGGGAATAACATGCGGATTTTGGTGTTTAACACACCAAAATCCACGTGGTATGGTAAATACTGCACACATGTCTGCTGTTAAATGTTGGCAGGTTTGAGCTGCTGAGATTTAATGACGCTTGAGGTATTTAAGGCATCCATTAATTATCGGATGAGTTAAGTAGCTTTTAACTCGTAAGTGGGACCTGTGCCTAAACAGGGGTTTATGCTAGGCCTGGGTGGAGTTTGCAGAGTTCTGCTCTGCAGAACTCCATAAAGTGGCTTAATAACCCAGCCTCCCTATGCGGAGTTCCACATGTGGGCGTGGTTTACCGGGCGCCCGTCCGCGTTGCCATGTGCAACACGGGGTGCGTCCTTGCATTGCAAATCACGCATGAAAGGCACCACGCGGTTCTTATGTGTGTCATCACATTGGAAATCATGTGCGAATGGCACCACATGGTTTGCATGGGTGCTGCCACCTTGTTTGTTTACTCTCTGTTATGGTGGTCGGCCTAATTTTTATCCCTCTTTAATCTCTTTAATCCTTCCCCTGTAAAACGTATCTACCCCTCATTTTTATTTATTATATTCGTTTGTGTCTTTGTCTGTGTGTTTGTGCATTTTACTTTTTCTTTTAATTTTTGGGGTGTTTTCATGAATTTTTGCATTTTGCATTTTTCCCTTTACTTCCTTATTTCTTCTTTCCTTTCCTTCTTTTTCCTTCTTTTGTACCCCACCCAGCTCCATGGCAGCTTCCTTCTGGGCAGCACCGCCGCCCAGGTATGCAGCCCTGGGCGATCTTTAGCGAGAAGGAGATGGCAGCACTCGTTTTTTTGTGCAGCTCCATGCTGGTAGCAGGTGACAGGCCGGTCAGTGGATACCCCCTGCGGAAGCATCAGCAGCGCTGGATAGGGTGTGCCAGAGTGTCCGGTGCACCAGCCAGGTTTGGCAAAGTGTCCAGCAGCTGACACACCACTGAGCGGATATGTTAGACCAGGACCAGGACCTGCTCTACCTGCTAGGCATCGAGAACCTGGGGCTTGGTGAATATTAATTATTTGTTGTGTTTGTGCTCTACAATGCCAATTTTTTTTTCCCGAATAGCATGCTACTCAGAGGTAAGTTACGTTTAGTTTACGTTGGAATATTATTATTCTATGATCCAGTTTCTAGCTTCTGTTAGGCAGGTGCTCAGCGCTACCTAATCGTACTCATCATTGGTGCTCGCTTTGGCTGATCAGTTAAGAAGCCTTTGGATACTGTCTTCCTGTCACTATAGTGAATCAGTGATATCAGTGAGTAGTGCGTTCTCTCTGGGACACAGTGATGTGTAGTATGCATCAATGTGTTGCAAAACAGGGAGACTGAGTTGGTCCATCATGGGGGTTGAGAAACGAGAATAGAATCAAAAAACATTCACTGGAATGCATTAGTTCCAAATGTAGCTTTTGTTAAGGAAATTTGGAATAGGCTTTGTAGGATTAGTATGGGCAACTCAACGATACTCGATAGACTCGAAACTAGTACTATAAGTGATCTGTTTTAGAGAAGTACAATTATGTGACTGTGTTTGCCTGTCATAATAATTTAGAGGAGATTAACTGAATCACTAATCTGTTTGTTTTTATCTTCTTCATTTCTTACATCAGCACCTAAGGGCAAGAAGAGGGACATTGTAGAGGGTTCGGGAGAAGCTGGTCAGCAGGAGGCACCAACCAACAGGGCTGCTGCTGAGGGCTCTGCTAACCCCAGTAAGTCCTATTACTTATTATTATTTCCCTAATGTTGTGTTTTATGATTGTTGTGGACTTAGGGTAGAATCTTGGGGTATTGGAATGTTGGTGCTAGGTTCCAGGATGGAAGTTGCAGCCTGGAGGCTGGTGTAGCCAGAGAGAAATAAAATTTCTCTGACACCCTTACCTGCTGTCTTCCTTCTACGTGGCGACGAGGTCAGAATACGACCCCATTTGTGCAAAGTGCAATGGATTTAATTTTTATTTCATTCTTGTTATCCCTGCATTATTTTTTTTTGCTTATGTTACATCATGGTTTTCTTTTTGGTAGCTGACTTTTTCCGGTCTCTAGTCTCTTCTGCTTTGTTGGTAATCTTTCCCTCTCTTCTATATATCTTGTGGTACAGTAAGAGTAAGACTAAGAATAACACATTTTGGTGCTCTACAGTCTACAGTGAAGCTTGCAGGCCCAGATAAGTATTGTAAATACTATTCACCATGTATTTTTGTTGAGAAGGCTTTCTTTTTCCTGCTCATGCTCTAACAGTTGAGTTCACAAGAGAGTGGCCATAGTCATGGACCACCCCTCCCCCCAAAGTTTGTGCTGTCACATTCATTTATACATTATACCAGCAGTTTTCCATGAGAGTGCAGCATGGCTGGAAAAAAAGTATGAGGCCCCACTCCCATTGCATTTGCCAACCAACACCATATGTTTTTTATTGACCATTATTCCACGCTTGGCTTGTCAAACATTGTGAAACAACCAAATGCCCAGAGTAATATTTTTGTTAGAAGATACTGCAGTGCTAACTGAACAATAGTGATGTATTGCAGTTGTATTTTTGGATTGAAAAAATTAAGGGGTGGCGTATCTGGCATCTAAAATATGTATAATGTTTTATTTTAGCTACACAGACCACCAGTGACGCCGGCTCCAGTGCCGGTGCAGGAGGAGAGTCAGTTTGAGGGGGAGACGCGCTGGCAGGGACAGGCACTGGTAAGTCACATAATTGGCTGCTTATTGACCATTACTATTATTCTCCCTAGCTAGTACCAGGGTGTCATCAACTCATGACTGTGGACCCCCAGCTTTACCAGCTGCAGCGGTGGTTGAGTTATTATGGCCACTGCAACTCACCAAAAAAAACACATAATAAGCGTTGATGGCTTGAGGGAAATGTAAGAGAACGGAAGGGTAAAAGAAAGGAAAATGTTATATGAGTGAAAGGGTGGATGGGTGAAAGGGTGTGTGGGTGGGTAAAGGGATTAATGTACAAAAGGATTAGATTAGAATATTTGTAAAGCGCATGGCTGCCTCGGCAATGAGGCGTCCCAGCGCTGAAGCAAGGAGGAGTGGGAAGCAACGTGGAGTTACAGTTGAGAGAAAAGCCAAGTCTTCACAAGCCGTCTGAAACCCTGGTGATCAGAATTGCTACGAATGTGTAGAGGGAGAGAATTCCATAAGGCGGGGGCCAGACGCCTGAAAGAGCGCCCACCAGATCTGGTCCTTCGTATACGTGGGATTCGTGCGAGCATCTGGTTTGCCGAGCGCAGCACTCGCGATGGAGAATAGAGGGCGCACAGGTCGCTCAGAATATCTGGGCCGATGCCCGTCAGAATCTTGTGCATGGTACAGAGCGCCTTAAAACGCACTCGATGTTCAAGGGGCAGCCAGTGCAGACGATGGAGGAGATTGGAAGCATGGCTGTACTTGGGGAGGGCAAAAATGGCACGTGCTGCAGCATTCTGGACCCGCTGTAGTCGGTTCAGTACGGACTTATTAGAGCCCAGGAGGAGCACGTTACAATAATCCAATCGGGCCAGTATAGAGGCCTGAATGATCAGCTGACGCGTTTGGGCGTCAAATAGACCAAGTATCGGTTTAAGGTCACGCAGTAGCCCAAAACATTTTCCGGCCACTGATTTAGCATGCGTCTCAAAGCTGAGATCCTTATCAAGCATAAAACCCAGAATTTTCACTGCAGGTTTAGAAGCTGGGGGGGCTCCAAGGGCCGAAGGCCACCAGTCATTGTTCCAGAGATGGGAGTCTTTGCCAATCAGAAGAATCTCAGATTTAGCAGAGTTCAGCTGCAAGAAGTTAGCTGTCATCCACTCTGCGATGGCCACTATATTTTCTTTAAATTTCGCTCTGTCCTGGCTGGAATTGTTAGACAGGGTGATCACCAGTTGGGTGTCATCTGCGTACGACACTAGGGAGATTCCTCGCGCTTTAGCCAGCCGTGCCAATGGGCACATGTATACATTGAAAAGCGTGGGGCTCAGTGCCGAGCCCTGGGGAACCCCACAGCGCAGTATGTTTGGAAGAAAGGGCTGATATTGAATGGATGAATAATAAATTTTGGTGAAAGACTGGATGAGAGAAAGTAAAGCTTAATCATGGTGGCTATGTGTTAATTAGAATGAAATGGTGAATGAATATTTGGATTGTTTGGATGAATAAGTAAGGCAGCTCTTCTCATAGAGAGGGGCATGCTGCTCACCTACTTTGCTTACTTTGTTTATATAGGGTTATCAGAGCTATGGTTCAAAGTGGGGGATATTTTTTATTTTTTGTTCTACTCCCTTGACTCAGTGGTGTAGTTAACTGAGCCAGATGTATCCCACCCATCAATCATCAACTGCCCCTCCCCACCCATGGCATTTTGCCACCTATGACCGAAGTGTAGTATTATAACCATGTGAAGTGAAGTGATTCCAGAATATATTTATTGGTTTGCACCTGTTCAGATTTTTCCCTTTCGACTTCCGTCGACTACTACAGGGACTGAATAAGGCAAAGATGACAAATCGATGATCAGTGTAGTGAGCCCTCTATTCTCTATCAAAAGCTCTACCCTACCTGCCTAATCCCTTTACCCTACCCTGCAGTAGAGTAAGTCTAGTTTCCTTTCCTTACTTACTGTCTAGCGAATTAATTTGTTGGAAATAACTAAAACTTGGTGGTGGGAGAGGTCAGTGAGCAAAGTGGGAGTAAGTGCATGATGTGATGTCAAGTTTGGTGTATGGGATACACTGTGGCGAACGAGCCAAATACAATCTATGTAGCCCATTCCTTTACCCTGTAGTGCAGTCCATCATTTTTACCAACGTCTACTTACAACAGACATGATAATATCCATAATTTCAAACATGAGGTGTGTGACCGAGGGCCAGATGTACGACCCTTACATTTTGCGACTCACAAATTGCGTCGCTTTGCGACTTGCAATTTGCGACTCGCATAATGCAATGTATAACAGTGTCACAGACACTGTTAGCGATTCCCAATGGGGTCGCAAATTGCATGCCTCATCAATATTCATGAAGCAAGCGCAATTTGCAACCCCATTTGGGAATGGCTAGCACTCCCAGGGATAGTGGCCTGCTGACCACCATGTCTGGGACTGCTTTTTAAATGGAGCAGTTTTTTTAAATGCAGCCTGTTTTCCTTAAAGGAAAACGGAATGCATTTAAAAAGAAAAAGGAAACTTTTCAGTTTCATTTTTTAAGGGCAGGCAGTGGTCCCTGGGACCACTGCCTGCTCTTAAAAAATATTTTCTCACACACTCACAAAGGGGAAGGGGTCCCTTGACGATTGACGACTGGACAGCCCTCACCACCGAAGACACACTGAAGACAATGAAGTCAATCCACTCAGGGGCCCCCACGGACCCCTGCCCCCACCACATCTTCAACAGAGCCGCCGACACCATCGCACCCATGCTCCGCCACACCATCAACCGCTCCCTGGTGACCGCCTCGTTCCCCGACGACTGGAAACACGCAGAGGTCAACCCCCTCCTAAAGAAACCCTCAGCTGACCCCACCGACCTCAAAAACTACAGACCCATCTCCCTGCTCCCTTTCCCAGCGAAAGTCATTGAGAAAGCCATCAACAGCCAGCTTGCCACATTCATTGAAGAACACAACATCCTCGACTCCTCCCAATCCGGCTTCAGAAAAAACCACAGTACGGAAACCGCCCTTCTCGCCTCAACAGACGACATCCGCACCCTACTGGACAAAGGAGAAACAGTAGCCCTCATCCTCCTCGACCTATCAGCGGCGTTCGACACAGTCTCCCACCTCACCCTAATACGCAGACTCTACGACGCAGGAATCCAGGACAAGGCTCTCGACTGGATCCGCTCCTTCCTCTCTGGCAGGACGCAGCGGGTCAGACTCCCCCCTTTCCTCTCGGACCCCACACCTACCACCTGCGGAGTCCCCCTGGGCTCCTCCCTCCGCCCGACGCTCTTCAACGTCTACATGGCTCCACTCGCCCCCATCGTCAGAACCTACGGACTCAACATCGTGTCATACGCAGACGACACCCAGCTCATCCTCTCCCTATCCAACGAGCCCAACACCGCCAGACGCAACTTTCGAGAAGGCATGGAAGCCGTCGCCAAATGGATGAAAAACAGCTGCCTACAACTAAATACCAACAAAATAGAAGTACTCATCATGGGCCCAAACCCCGATGCCTGGACCGACACCTGGTGGCCCCCCGCCCTCGGAAACCCGCCAACCCCCACGGACCACGCACGCAACCTGGGAATCATCCTGGACTCCGAGCTCAAAATGGACCGTCAGATCAACTCTGTCTCGTCTTCCTGCTTCCACACCCTCCGCCTCCTTCGTAAGACCTTCAAATGGATCCCCTCAAACACCGAAAGACCGTCACTCACGCCCTGGTCACCAGCAGACTCGACTACGGCAACGCACTCTATGCCGGAATAAACAAAAACCTCACCCGCAAGCTACAGAACATCCAGAACGCCGCCGCAAGACTGGTCCTCAACCTGCCAAAACACTGCCACATCTCCCAGCACCTGCGCACACTCCACTGGCTCCCTGTCGAGGCGAGAATCACCTTCAAGATGCTCACCCACGCACACAAGGCCCTCCACGGCACCGGACCAGCATACCTGAACAGCCGACTCAAATTCCACGCACCCCAAAGGACCCTACGATCAGCCCAGCTCTCCTACGCTGTGGTCCCCCGCACCAGAAAGACCAGATCGGGAGGCCGCTCCTTCTCCTTCCTCGCAGCCAAAGCATGGAACGCCCTTCCGCTCCACCTCAGACAGACAACATCGCTCCCCATCTTCGCAAGAAACCTCAAAACCTGGCTCTTCGACAGACCCCTCCTTGATGGATGGAACCTGCACCCCTAGCGCCTTGAGACCCTTACGGGTGAGTAGTCGCGCTTTAACAAACCCCTGATTGATTGATTCCCGTTTGCGAGTGGTTTACCACCTACTTGAAGTAGGTGGTAAACTGCGAGTGTTTTGCGGCTGCAAATGCGGTTGCAAAACAATAGTACATGGCAGTGAGTCTTGCTATTAGGAAGGGATGCCCCTTCCTAATTGCCTTTGTACATGCCATTACCCTTTTTTTGCGCTCGCAAACGGGCCGATCTCCCGTTTGTGAGCGCAAAAAAGGATCGTACATCTGGCCCGTTGTATCTTATTTATTATTCATCTGCCTCTTTGGAGTCAGGGTAGAAAGAGAAATGCATTTGGAGAAGAGCAGAGCAATTACAATTAAAAATAGATAATTGTCAACTACAGCAGCCCCAGCTGCAGATAATAGCAAAATACCCGACACGCTGGCTAGCAATGAGCATGGCTCCATTATTTTAGCACAACACACAAATTGTACTCCATAGTGCATAATGCTGTACTCATAAGAGGTAATTTATTTTCCACTCAAAGTGTCTGTTTATAGTTACTAGAAAAGCCTTTTGAAGAAAAAAAATCAAATCACTGTTTTTTAATCCCCTGTTATTCTGCCTTAATACTTTTCTGCCACACAGTCAGTGCTTTTTATGCAAAGCATGTGTGGGTACAACAAAATTGGCCTTGTGACTCTCCCAATCATAATCACATCGAATTCCAGTGACCCTAGGGGACCAGCAATGTACTGCCACTGTGCCACCCACTAATTTAAAACAATTGTTTGTGCTGAGCATTATTTACAATTTGTCTTTTTTCATTTTGCTTTCCTCAGTATACCTATTCCTGCTGGTCCACCCATAGGACCCAGTAGGCAGGAGATAGTGGCCCATCTGTGGCGGCTTACGCTGAAGCATATCCAGCAGGAATACCAGTGGTTGGTGGCCCTGGAAGAGGAGGAGGCAGAAATAAATGCCTCTCAGCTGGGCCCCAGTGCAGCCGTCCCTCTCAGCCTCCAGCCTCCCGGTCATCTCATTGCCTGCACCGCTGCCAGATGACATCAACTGCTGCCACCCCCTCCCACAGTGACAACAGCAGGCCATTGTTGCACATCCTGCAGCAGCTGGACTCCATAGAGAGCCGGCTCACCACGATGGACCAGAGCCTGGACCAGCTCCGGAACCAATTCCAGACTGCCCTGTTTTAGCCTTTTTATTATTTTTTGTTTTGGTGGGAGGGACTTGTTGTGGCTGGATGGAGAGGGTGGGAAGGGAGTTGGGACCGGGTTTCTTTGGACATTTCAGATTTTAGGACATTGGGGCTTTGGTCAGTTTGTTTGGAGCGTGAGGGGCGCATGTTGTGTTGGTGGAAAGGGTGGGTTTCTTTGTAAAAAAAATAAAGGGGAAACTATATTTTATTGATACGTATGCCTGAAGTAGTTTGTTTTACTTTTACTTTGCACTGATGCCTTCAGTTTTTATGCAGCCTGTTTATGTGCTTGTAAGAGAGAGTGTACCACTTAGTTATAGAGTTATACCTCTCTAAATATCTTGACCATGAGGGGGGATGCTGCCATGACCTATATTGTCTACAACAACCTAGATAAAAGATAACTTGTAGTAGCAGTTAGTTACTTAATTATTTACTAACTTAGCTAGTTCATTTTCATTTCATAGTTGTCTTACCTAAATATAGATAAAGCAATAACAGGGAAGGCATCACAAGCGAGGTCCCACTTCCACCCAGGTGAGCTCCAACTGTAAGATTAATCGAAAGAATTATCCATCATGGGCAACTAAATGGAAATGAAACACTGAATTAGTGGGTTATATCAAAGCTTTACAAATAATTGACACCCTACTGCCACATGATGGCACAACAAGAATTCCTGATAGTGATAAAATATCAAAAAATAGCATTAGTATTAATTTGCCTAATGGAGAGCTACTAGTAACTTATGAAATAAATCCTCAAGTTATAAAAAAAAGGACTCAAAGTCTGGAGTGAACAAGCTTAGGTTAGGCATTTACAGTTACGCAACACAAGGCCTGAATGATGATGCTGACGACTGATGTTCTTCATTCTATATCTAAAATATGGATCACTTTTTGTGCACGGGTGAGTAAATGGGGTCAGTATGGGCTATTGCTTAGAAGATCCTGCAGTGAGTTGGTGTTATTTTCACCACATCCACCCTACCAAGTGTGTGATCCATTGATGGTGTAAATTAAGCCACACCTCAATAAATCACACAGCCTGGGGGAAGAGGGTTTGGGGTTTGATGAATGGATGGGGAAGAGGATTTGGGCAAAGGTTTGACAAAGACAAACACTACACAAGGACAACATTCATCTGAGCAGTGAGAAGCACATCATTCGTCATCAATCTGTTGTGGAAGGAAACGAAGGAATGAGTATGACAGAGTACAGTTAAATGCATTGCAAGCAGTCCTTTTGCCCCGAGACACAAGTTATCAGATATCTGATTGTTCTGTTCTCTAGGTTGGGAGTGAACCCACACACCCAGTTTTCCGAATATGATTGTTAAAAGAGAAATGATACTGTATTGCAAAATTAGGCGGTGCTTCTGCATTCTCCATGGGAATTTCCATCACTCTTGGGTGCCTGACTGGACTGGTCCAGTAGGTAGCAGGAGTGTTGAGCTCAGCTTTTGCCTTTCGTTTGTGCAGGAGAGTAGAAGGCCTGTGGACTGTAAAACAGAAACTATATTTTAGAGTCAAGGAGAAGGACAGAAGGAAGGTAAGCTTCATGATGAGTGTATCAAGAAGACTAAAAGGCAGAGCTAAAAAACCAAAGGGTGACTCAGAATTTCACTTTTGCCACAGGTGCAACACACACACACACACACATACACACAGCAGCATTTCACAAATAAACACAAATGTCTCCATTCCACATAGCTGAGTATTAGGCCTCAGAATCTTGGTTTACCTTTGAAGTCAAAATCTTCTTGCTTCTAGCTGTTGATGAGGTAGTCTCGCAGCTCCTGCCCTGAGTTCTTCCACCCTCCTCCTGACTCCGAGTAACTCCATACCAGACCAGTCGTGACCCAAGCAAGATAGACGTGTAGTACACTGCTGTTGAAGAACAAGTAGGGAAACAGAATTACAGTATTTATTTTGCATAGGTTTTTATTTATTAACAAAAGTGACTGTTTGGGTCTCTGAAGAACCAGAAAAATAGAGAAAAGCTGCAAGTAAATCTGGCTAAGTGTGAAAGGGCCAATCAACATCGGGGAAAAAATGATCGCCCATCACTCAGACCCTAAACATTGCAAATCAATCATCTCAAGCAAGTTCCCACATTACAATTCAACACCCTCCCTCATTGTCTGCCACCACATGACATGAATCATCAATCACCACTCACAATCACTTGATAATCAGATCACTTATTGGTGCCATTGTTACTTGTTCCAATCCAAGCATGGTGGTAGGTACACTATCTCCACTTTGATGCAAGCAACAGATTGGAATTTGGCAGTCTTGTAAATCAAATGATTGTCTGGGGCAGCCATCCTAGATGATGAAAAAAACAGAAGGATCATAGGAGTGGACCGTACAGGTTAATTCATTTTCCCAAAATAAGTTATAAAGGCCAATTACCTCCAGGGAAAAATGATAGCCCATCACTCAGGCCCCAAACATTGCAAATCCATCATATCAAGGAAGTTCCCACAGTACAGTTCAACACCCTCCCTCACAGTCTGCCACCACATGAATCATCACTCATCTTCACTCACACAATCACTCACTCACCGTTGCAATAGTTGCAGTTACCTCTTCCAATCCAAGCACAGGTAGTTTAGGTAGTAGGTATTCATCTTTGACGCAGGCAACATATTGGAATTTGGTATTGACACTCTTGTACATCAAGGATCTTCTGGGGCAGACCTGCTAGTGCTGAGTGATTCAAAAAGGGATAGGCAATATGCATGCAAGGAGGGACAGGTATTGCCTCCAAAGTCATCAAGGAATTGTGGATGCTTATTCAATGCACTCTGGTCCAACTTCAATCCGGCAATACATGTGACTAAAAAATAATGGTGCAGCCTCAATCTGACACAAAAATAATATTGCTCCACTAGCTACTATTTTTTTTGCAAAGATAAAAGTTCAATGAGAAATAATATAAAGGTTCTATGGGAAGTAGAGTTTGTCCTCAAACTCAGGTGGTTCACCCAGAAGATGGTCAGCTATCACACTAGATTCTGACCAATCTTCCTCCTCCTCCTCCTGTGCTGTTTCAGGAATGGTGTAATTGTGTAGTATGAAATGTTGGTTCATTTTCATCAGAGTCAATCCTTTTAGGCAAGAGACTGGTCCTTCTCACTGTAACAACTGCACCTGCTGCACTGGACACACACTTAGTAGACACACTGGCACAGTACAAGCCAGATACTTTATTGCCAGCCCGCGGAGACTCTGGCCATTGGTGTATCTTCCCATACCAATACATCAATGGATTTTGATTCAGACAGACCTCTTTTAGATCATCCAGATACTCCTGGAACATCCTATGGATGGCCATTGGTGCTGCCACTTGTTCAACCTCTTTTGCCATTGCCTCTGCACTGGACTTACGCCAAGCTGATTGAAACCAATACAATGCAGAGGTTGGGTCCGGTCCTTCTGTTGCTGTTATTGCTGGTGTTCAGGTTGTTGGTGTTGCTGGCTGCTGTGAGACAAGCCTGCCTTCTCTGGATGTTGAAGGTGGCTCCCCAGAACTGCGGGTGGGACTGTTCTTCTTCCAGTTCTCTGGCTTGCTCTACATTCTACATCTTCTATTTTGAAAAATCCTTTTCAGAAAAAGAAATGAAAGTGGGCAGAATTGTTTTGTACAGTGTATCAAGTAGTGTGGCACAGATGTACTATTTGAATGCGATGATGTCATGTTGCAGCCTTGTTAGCCAAACGAAGGATTAAGCTCTCAACAAAGGCATGCTCTACTGTGTTTTTATTCACACCTGTGGCGGTGAACCTTCTAGACACTTCTCTACCTGGTCCTGTAGCAGATGCAACAATGGTATAGTTTGCCCCATCACACTGTCCTCCTTGCTAATGTTGGATCTGAAATAATAATAATAAGAAATAATACCACAAATACAGTTCTCTGTCAGCACAGAAGATAGCAGAATTTATTGGAGACCAACAAAAAATGCAAGTACGTGCGGCACGGAGACAAACAGCATAGATACTGAATGTCCGAAGATGTGACGTTTCTGACAGCTTTTATAGACCCAAACCACAAAAGGATGCAGCATCATAACATACGTAGTACAAATTAAGCATAGTTCATTTGACCAATTAGCAAAGGCCTAGGCTGTGCTATACCATTTAAGGTCCGAAATATATTGTTGCTGACCACGTGTCCCAAGTAGGCAGCTTCTGGGACTTTCCACTGTAATGTAAGATATCAGTTTTGGTACTTTTCCAGTTAATAATTGCAACATAATAGCAATGACCAGAAATATTGCGAAATGGGATATGCTGAAACGTTTGTGTCTAAGTGAGCGTCTTCCTTTGTCATGTATCTGTTTTGAGCAAGCCTTGCATTACTAAAGCCGTTTCTCTGAAGCCAAGGAAAGGTACAAGCATCTTGGGCAGTGATTTTTACGTCAACTTAACAGGGCCTAGAAGCTTACAGCATTTGGTATCACATAAGAAAGATGGCTTCTACATTGCCCCATCTGATACCAAATCACTAATTCCTAATGTCTGACTACCATCTCCTCTCCTTCATCATCAGGATCGGTGTGATGTTCGTGAGGTCCATGCCATTTGTTGTGGGGCATACATTGTGCACATCAGGATAAAAAGGCTGTGCAACATGCTGGGCACACTTGGATCATTATGCAGAGGGTTATTAATGCTGTTATTATTACAATAATCGCCTCCAATATCCATGACCCCCAGCTTGCTAGCCATTGTATGAAATGTTCCCACACACTTCCTGTATGTATGCCATGTGCCTCGTCCCTAACGTCTTTGATCTTGTGTATTGCATTGTCTATATTGCGGCTGTTGTCAGGTATATATGAACAGCACACCTGTTGGATGACGTGACAGATTCCACCCTCTTTGGCCAGGATGATGTCTAACGCAACTCTGTTCTGTATCACTACGGCCCTCATAGCTGTGAGCTCTTCTGTAACATTTCCCAGTCCTGCTGCTGTTGAGTCAGCCAGGTCCTCAATCATCCTTGCTAGCTGATGTATCCTCTGTGTGGTGTATACCACATCTGCACCCGGGATCATCACCCCGATACCTGTCATGAAATTGTCTACCCATTCTGGCGTCCTTCTAACTCTCCTTGGCTGTTTGCCTTGGTGCGTGATCTGTACTATGTCAGAAAAATGGGTCATTCGTGGTAAAATGGAGGCAAGGTAATAGCTACCATACCATCCTGGGGGCAGGTAGAAGTATGCCCACTGGCCGCAGACAAAGAACAGTCCCTTGTAACCCACTAGTCCATGTGAGGACCGCTGATCACTGTTCCTAATCCGCTATAGCCTTGTTATGTGTGTGCAGTTACTCTCGCCAACGAAAATTTGTGCCACTTTCTTTTCTTCTGGAATTCCCTTTATTTTGTTTATCCTATCTTCACATTCTATGAATCCCTTTTCTCCTTGTGCCATTTCCGCTATAGTGCACCCAAATGAAATGCAATCTTTCCATGCGTCCTTCTGCATTAATTGCTGTATGGAGCAGCTTTTCCACTCCTCTGGTAATTTTGGTATTCTTTTTGGCGGTGTCACTTTGTAATTCTGGATACAGGAAGGGGCATAAGGAAGTTGTTCTATTCTAAATCTTGGTACTTTCAACTCTCCTTCCTTCTCTGTTCCCAAGTTGTCCCAACCTGCCCTTCCTTTCCATCCCTCATTTCTAGATGTCTTATCAAATGTGTCTAGCATTTCTTTGTCCCTTTTGCTGGTTGCATATTCATGCATGGCGTTCTTTTTTTCACAGGTACCTCCGTACCCTGTCTTGTTGCAATCCTACTACTCTCAGGTGGTGCAACTGCTACTGACATGTTATGCTGATTGAGGAGCAAATCTTGCATTAAGATACACCCCACATATTTGGAAACTGGCAGCACATTGTAGCTCATGCTGTTCTCTGTGTCTGTTGGCAGGTGTGTACAAACATAACATCCAGATATGTTCATGATGCGTACATACAATTTTAGCATTTCAACGTATTGATTTCCATGATATTCGTCCCATAACTCTCGTTCCCCTCCTTCTTTAATGGCCGCCTCCCCCAGCATATCCTGTCCTGGCATGTCACATTTTTATCGCTCCCATCCCCCACCCGGCCATTGAGGAACGGTATTTCAAGGTCCTTTGCATATGTTATTACCAGTGCTGTTACTATTATCCCTGGGACTGGTGATAGTATTGCCAGTAGCACTGCTGGCCATTTCCTTTCTGCTCTTCTTGTTCGTGGCATTGTTCTATCTTTCTATCCTTTTCTAGTTCACTGTTCAGTTAACGTCTCTGATAAGGCCAGATCCAATGTCCTCTATTGCATAAATTACGCAATCCAAAATGTCAAGGCATGTGTCTGCGAAATCTTGTGCTGCTGCCTGATATCCAAAAGTGGGGAATGAAATGTCTTGCAAAATCAGGTCTCTTAGCCCACTCAGTAGCGGGGGGTTTGGAACAGTTAGTTGCAGCACTCCGTTTAAGTCTATTCCAGGGCACAATAATCTTATATGTATTATTAGTTGTGACTCTTCCACTCTCACTTGTATAGATCTAAGCCTTCCAGATCTTGTTACTGGCATTTGTCATTAGGGGAGTCTACTTATATGTTTGCGTACCCTTAACCAAATGTTTATTTGAAGTTGAATGTTCCGAAACCTTGTCCTTGATATCTAACTAGTGGGTCATGCACCGCTATCGGTCTAATTGGTGCATTTCCAGCAACGTTAACTAGCACCCTCTAGGGGTCTATTGATGCAGACGCCAGCAACAATTTAAAAGAGGAACGTTGGTGCCTTGATGGTGTACCGTCAGAGGTTACTAGCACATGACAGTTGGCACTTTTTGAAGAAAACAGGTGTCTTTGGAAGGATGATACGCAGCAAGGGACTGCCTCTGGTATGTTGTGTCTTCTGTTGGAGGCCTGGCCTGCAGCGAGCAGGTAACTGCCTCTTATCTCTTGTCGGTCTTTTCTTGCCTGGTGGAGCGAAGGTTGTACCTGCGAGGTGCCTCAGATGCCACTGGTGGTGTTGGTGGAGCTTGCTCTCCGTTTCCCGGCCCTGGTGCTTTCTTGGTGTGAGAGCTGTGGATCCAGGTTGTCAGCCCTTCGCACTTCACGGCAGTAGCTGTTGTCTGCAGGACCTGGTGGGGGCCTTCCACCTTGGCTGGAGGCAGTGTCGTCTGGTGTGGGCCTTTACCCAGACCCAATCACCAGGCTGCAGGTCATGTGGCGGCGGAGTTGCTGCTTCTGGAAGAGCCTGCAGAACCTGGCGATGAAGATAACGTAATGTCTCTGTTAAATTCTTGCAATAACACAAAAGCAAATTGTCTGTTATTGACAGTGGAGCGGTGGACATGTGGCCTGCAATGTTCATGGGGCGGCCAAAGACTATTTCGTGGGGGCTTAGCTTTGTTACCCTATCTGGTGTGCTTCTCATTGCCAGCAGGGCTAGTGGTAGTGCATCCACCCATGAAAGTTCAGTTGATGCACACATTTTTCCAATTTTATTTGTCAACACCCCATTCTTCCTCTCCACAGCACCCACTGCGGGTGGGTGATAGGCACAGTGTAGTTTTTATGTGACCCCAAGCCCCTTACATATACCCCCGATGACATGGGAAATGAACGCAGGTCCATTGTCGGAGCTCAGGAGGGCTGGAATTCCAAAACGAGGGATAAGTTCTTTCAGAAGGCATTTAGCAACAGCATGTGTAGCACAGTTCTTTGTTGGATAGGCCTCGGTCCACTTGCTGAACATGCACACAATTACCAACACATGTTTGTACTTCTGGGTGGGGGGCATGTCAATGAAGTCTAGTTGGAGACTTTCGAAGGGTCCGTGGGGTGGCGGGAAATGGCCAGGTGCAGTTGGTGTACCCTTCCCAGTATTATACTGTGCGCAAACAGTGCATTGCCTACAAAGTCTTTCTGCTATTTGACGAAACTTGCAGCTGTACCAACATTGGGAAAATAACCTGATCATGCCGTCTCGGCCCACATGTGAAGGACCATGGAAGAGGCGTGCCATGGAGGGAAGCATTGATGATGGCAGGCATATTTTTCCATTTGGCCCTGTCCATAACCCCTCCTTTGTTTGCACACACCCTCCTTTTACCCACTCCTCCTTCTCATGTTCCTCAACCCTTTCCTGAATGTGTATAGGGCCAAAACGTAATGAGTCACTGCTAGCAGTAGTGTCCTTGCTGTTATTTATTATTTGAACCATTGCTAGCTGGCAGCCTGTTAGCGCTAGTCTCTTTGCTTCTGCATCAATAAGTGCATTGCCTTTTGACACATAGTCTTTTGATGAAGTGTGTGCTGCACATTTGATGATAGCCACTTTTGATGCCAGTAACAACGCTTGGAGAAGGTCACTGATCAATTGTGCGTGTTGTATTTGTTGGCCTGCTGATGTGAGGAATCCTCTCATTGACCACAGCTGGCCGAAGTCATGGACCACCCCGAAGGCATACTGGCTGTCTGTGTATATGTTCGCTCTTTTCCCTTTAGCCAATGTGCATGCCCTCGTTAGTGCCACGAGTTCGGCCGCCTGTGCGCTTTTGGCAGCCGTCAACCTTCCTCCTTCCAGTAACTTGCCAGCGGTGCCCACTGCATAAGATGCCTGCAGTGTTCCTTTGTCGTCTCTCAGACATGACCTATCTACATACAAATCCCCTTGGGCATCTGGCAGTGGTGTGTCCTTCAAGTCAGGGCGCACCTTTGTGTGCATGTCTATAGCTAGTGCACAATCGTGAAATGCATCATCTGAGTCCAAATCATCTAGATCATGCTCTGTTGGCAAAAGGCATGCTGGGTTCAAAGTGGTGCATCTCTTGATGACAATGTGTGGTGCTAAGAGTATCAGCTCATACCTAGAGAGGCGTGCATTTGTTAGGTGCTGGGTCTTATGTGATGTGAGGAGTGTGTCCACTGCATGGGGAGCGTGCAAAACCATGGCGTGTGCCAGCACTATATTTTCAGACTGTTCTACCGCCAGTGCTGCTGCCGCCACTGCTCGGAGGCAAGGCGGGAGCGTGGAGGCCACTGGGTCTAGTGTGGTGGAATAGTATGCCACTGGGCGGTAGAATGATCCATGCTTTTGACTTAACACCCCCAATGAGCACCCTCCCTTCTCATGGCAGAACAAGTGGAAGTCTTTGCTGTAATCTGGGAAGCCTAGTGCTGGTGCTTCGCTGAGTTCACTTTTGAGTTTGTGGAATGCTTGGTCACAGTCCGGTGACCAAGGTACCACGTCTGGGACCTCTTTGTTTGTTAGGGCTTGTAATGGCTTGGCAATTAGGGAGAAGTTTGGGATCCAGTGCCGACAGTATCCTGCCACCCCCAAGGATGCCCAAACCTCTTTTTGTGTGCGTGGTCGGGGAAAGTGGGTGATGGTGGATATCCTGTCAGGGAGTAATTTCCTGGTCCCTTCGGACAGTTTGTGGCCTAAATATTTTACAGCGCTGAGGCAGAACTGTAATTTCTTGGGGGAAACCTTGTAACCTTTCATTGCTAGGTGGTGCAGGACGGCAATAGTGTCCTTTACACAAGCATCCCTTGAAGGTGAGGCCAGTAGCAAATCATCTATGTACTGGGTAAGTGTGGAGCCTTCCTTTAGTACCAGGGAGTCTAAATCTGTCTTTAATGCATTCGTGAAGATGGAGGGGGACTCTGTATAGCCTTGTGGAAGACGACACCAGGTGAATCTTCTCAATTTGTAACAGAAACTGACGTAGGACTGACTGTCTGGATGCAAGGGGATGGTAAAGAAGGTAGAGCTCAGATCCAGCACCGTGAAGTGTGTGGCTGTGAATGGGATATTGGACAATATTGTTGCTGGGTTTGGAACCACTGGGAAGGAAGGTACCACTATCTTGTTTAATTCTCTTAGGTCTTGTGTGAAACGATATACAGGGGCCCCATCCGGGCCCTTAGATGCTTTCTTTATGGGGAGTATTGGTGTGTTGCATGGACTAGAGTGTATCTTCTTTATTATTCCCTGCTTCAGAAGGTCTTGTATTACTGGTGCTATGCCCTCCTCCCCCTCCTTGGAAATCTTGTATTGTGGTACTCTTGGGAGGCGGGCTCCTGGCTTCAATTTGATCTGTACTGGTGGATAATTTAGCACCTGTCCTACATCATTAGCACTGGTAGCCCAGACTTGAGGTAGCACACAGTTGCGCAGCTCTGAGGGTATGCCGGGGTCTGTGCATGTCATGAAAGCCTGCAACATCAGACCATTTGGCCTGCTTTCTAGAAAAACCCCTGTCGGTGAGCAGTGTATTGTGCATTGTAATTTACAGAGCAAGTCTCTGCCTAGTAAGTTCACAGGGCAGAATCTGCTAAGGAGAAACTGATGCTTTACAGTGATGGTGCCTATGACTAGTTGCAGTGGCTGTGTAAGATATTCATCTATTGGTTGTCCTGTCATTCCGACTGCCGTGACCTGTGTTCCCGAAAGTGGCGCCTCAGGCATCAAAGACGCCTTTAGCATTGATCTTTGAGCTCCTGTGTCAATCAAGAATAGTACTATTTTGCCCAAAACTGTTCCCTCTACATATGGGCCGGATTGATCCACTGCTATTGCTGGAGCGATTAGGCAGTCTTCCACTTTCAGGCATCCCTAGAATAAATCTTGGGGCGGCGGTGGGAAGTCATTGTCCTGCTGCCCCCACCCGTCCCTCCCTGTCCAGTCCTGCTGTGCTGGAGGCATGTAATTTGACATATATCCTTGCTGGTCATTATCTCTATACCCTGTACGCTAGGTGTTATGCTGGTATTGTTGTTGGCCTTGTCCCCTATTCTGTGTGGGCCTGTTTTCCGCATTTTTCTTTTTTAATATTGGGCAGTCTGCCTTCCAGTGGTTGGGGTCCTTGCAGTAGAAGCAAGCTGTTCCTGGTGGAGGTAGGGAAGCTGACCTGCCATTCTGTGGTCTTCCTGTACCCTTCCCTCTCCCCCGGCCCCTGCCTCTTCCTTGCTGACATGTGTAGAATCTTTCTTGTGCTACCATGAGTCTTACTTTCTGTTTCTTTATTTTCTCTGCTTCCATTGTCTGCGCATTGGACTGATAATCAGAGCAGTATCTGGCTGCTGCCAGCACCTTTTCTATGGGTTCTTGTTGCCAGCAAACAAATGATGTTTGTAGATGTGCTTTAATGGGTGGTCTCAGACCTTGGACAAAAGTGGTGACAAATGCTGGCATAGCCTCTCTCATCGGATTCTTTATTCCGTTGTTCTGCTGATAGACTTGCAGAAGGCAGTCAAAGTAGGAGTTCACACTCTCATCTTTTTCTTGTTTGGTATGTGTAATCTTGTTCCAATCTACCTTGCCTTCTGGTATTTTCTCTTTTAAATATTTCACTACTTCTCTGTATTTCTCATCAACCTCATCTCCTGGCACTCCTCCCCTTCCCCTGTTTGGCTCCCCTTTTGGCCACTCCACTTTCCTTTTATAATCTTCCCACAGATCCTTTGGCACTATTATATTAAATAAAGTGTCAAAATCTCTCCATAACAGTCCTCCCAAAACTGCCATTCTGTCTAATTCAGCGTACCACTTCCTTGGTTCTTCTCTGAGCTTTGGGAAACCTTTAGTAAAGCACATGATGTCTTGTCTCGACCAAGGGACATGGACATATGCTAGTTCGTTATCTTTACTACCTGGTGAAGGTGGTACATGTCGAAGGGGCATAATGAGTGCCGGTGGTGCTGCCGTTGCGGGTGCAGGTGTCCCTGTGTAAGGGGTGAGGGTCTGGACTACTTCTAACACTGCAAAATGTATGCACCAGCTGCTTCCACTGTTGCAGTTTTTCTACTGCATATTTTAGTGTGTCTTTCATTTTGTCCTCATCGCATGTTTGCAGTTCCGAATCTGTGAAGCTGAACCTAGCTATGTCCCAGCCATACTGTGCAGTTAGTGGTGGAGGTACACCTGTAGTATCTGGGCATTTGTTCTTAGCTTGTTGGACATATGCGTTGTGTGCTTGGGGACCTTTTTCCATTAACTGTGCTCGTGCCAGTGACAGTATTGTCTGCTCTGGTGTTCTGTGAAGGCGTCTGCTGGTAGCGTTCCTTCCACCATCTGTTGTAATAAATTCTGGCATTTAATCGTGTCTGATTTCAGCAGCTTCTTTTGTAGTGTGGGCGAGCCGTGTGGGGATGAAGATGCGCTACTTGTTTTACTCAGACTCTGTCGCCTAGCCTGTGGTGGAGGCTGTTTAGTCCCTTCTAGAGCCTGCTCTATTATTGCAATGTCATGGGCCATCTGTAGTGTGTATGTACAAGCGTCCCATACCAGGTATTGCCACTGGCTTAATGTTAGAAGGTCGTCTGTCTGTCGACCTGTCGTCAAACTGTTGTAGCCATGCGCAATCTATTAGTTTTGGTGGCGTTATGTCTCTGTGTGCGCATTGAGCCAGCAGCTGTTTATTCTTATCAGAATATTTGTTGGCAGCGTGGACAGCTTCTGTCCTCATTAGTCGCAAGACGGCAACGTCTTGGACGGTGTCCAAGTCTATTTTGGTAGCATCTTCTTTCAGAAGCCTGTGTGTTAAAGCTATAGCAGCTGTCTGCTGTAGTGGAGTTAGCTCAGTGGGTAGTGGCAGGGGAGCGGAGGGTGAAGTGTCATCATCTATTTTTGGAACAGGAGTTTGTGGTGCACCTTTCATTCGTCCCATCAAAAGGTCCTCAAGTAGTGAGTCCTCTTCTCCCCCTCCCTCCTTACTTCCTTGCTTTTCTTTGGTAACAGGGATGCATGGGTATACCCCCACCACATTCATTTGCACTTTCCTCCAATTCTCATTTATCTTCTGCTTACCCATTTCGTGTAACATCTTATTCTTAACAACTAACAACTCCTTGTGAACTTTGGACTTCACGTCATTAGTTGCGCACATGTCGCGCAGGACCAGATCCCACTGAAAAAACGATTCCCACTCGGCCGGCCTTAACTTCTTGCCTTTTAATTTCAACATTTGTCTCAAATATGACAACTTATTTATGTCGTACGTCCCCTGACACGGAAATTGTAAGTCCGGTCTCCTAGCTGTCAGGTCATGCCATTTATGTATAAATAGTATGGAACTTAGTCTTTGGCGTCAGGCCACATTGTACGCTGGTGAGTCTTTTGGTGGAGCTGGCTGACTGCTGTCTAGATTATTTTTACTTAGAGGGTTTCCCATGGTGAGAGATGAGAGTGTGGAAGTGTGCAAAGTGCAAGCGCTAACCTTCTTTGCTTTGCGACGACTGTTCAGATATACCAGACAGGTTTGGAGGGTGGGGTGTCGCGCTATACTGTAAACAGACAACACAATGGGTGGACGAACGTTATCATGTGTTTTTCAGCCATGCTCCAGCTTTCGCGATAGCAGAGGAAGCCATTCATCAGGCAAACAGACAGTGCAATCGGTACTAGTTCACCAAAGCATTCACAAGTAGGAAAGAGAAAATGTCCTGGGTGCTTTGTAGCATTTTACTGGCGCTCCATGGACAGAACAAAAGATGACAGGAAAGTATTTAGAAGAAAGATTGGTAGTTCCGTCTCCTTGCAATCTCCCGTCGTTCCCTAAAAGGGCAGGAGGGGCGGCTAGATGGAATTGAAGACCCTATGGATGGGCCAAGAGGTCCAGTCATTCAAATAAATAGTGCAGAAGCGGTGAACTCTTCGTGCAGTTCAGACAAACACATGAAACATAAAAGCAAACTCTGGCGACCCTGCGCGGCAGCGCTGTCTGAGAGTCTGTGTGCTGTGAATATGTGCAGTGTGATTACACTATTCCCAGAAGAGTAACAGGGGTAAGAGGAACAATATTATTGGTATTTTAGAGGATCTAAGGAGCAAGATGCAAATAGGAGGTACTGTACAGTATAGGGCAACTATTAATAAGCCAGTCAGCCAGTTCATTTAAGGGGGGCAGCAATAGTAAGGGACATCTGATCCATTAATAAGTAGTATTTGAGGGGTGCTAAGTTCGTTGTCAGGGATGTAGCAACGTCAAATGTCAGTCATGTAGCATCACAATACCCAAAATAAAATGATAACCTGACAAGTACTGATAACACCTTCCAACCCTAACTGTATTTGACCACCATGTATGAGAGGCACATGACAATAACACAATAGAAAAATGCAATAAAACCAACAATTACAGACAATAGAACAACTGACACTCCCTCCTGTTTGTGCCTAGGAGTATCCCTAGGCACAGCTGGGGCCCACCTGGGGAACCCAGGGGGAGGCAGCCAGCGGCGCTGGGTTGCGTTAGATGCACCCAAGCCTGCATTCATGAAAGCCGATAAATTTGGCCAGCGGTCGCGTGGAGAGTTAGCTGGACTTGACTCTGAGTTCATTAAAACTTAATATATGTCGACCTGAAAACCTGTTGCAACCTCAAGGAGCAGCCTACCGGGCTACAAATCCCACAATATCGTCCCTGCACACGAACTGTGTGCAGCCACAGGGGTGCATTTACCGCCACCACCTGTACCTGGGGAGCAAAACTGCCACAACTCTAAAACGAGGGGCTACCTGCTACAACCCAACCTGGAGGATGGAAAATCCTCAATCAAGACTCACCGGTGTATGTTGAGTCTGGCAAAGCGTACTGACCTCAGCTCCTGTCAACGGGAAGCAGCTGTGAACGTCCTCCACCCCCATCAGCCGGGGACTCTCCGCTGGCAAGACAGAGGGGTGCAGTAGTTTGCCCTCCGTGGTACGCCGTCAGCTAGGTGCTGCTTAGCACCAGGGAGTCACTGCGTGCAGGGAACTTGCAGAAGGACGCCGTCACCGGCCAGGTGGGGAGGGTATCAGGACCAGATACTAAAACGTAGAGCAAAAATGCATATTTAGAGAATTTTGGCAGAGATCGGCAGCAATGTCAGAGGTCAAGAGCCACGCACGGAGCAAGAGAAGAAAGACAGTCGGCACCATGTAGCAAGTGCTGACGTTAAACAGAGGTACAGTCTTCAGCAGAATGATGACAGACCGAAAAATAAATGATGAGAGCCATGAAAAAGGCGCAGAGGAAAGTGATAAGAACGGCCGCTACGACAGCCATCGGAATGTCCCAGAGACTGGAAGCATTAGATGTATACGTGCCCAGGGCACAGGCAAACCGTCCCTGGCATGAGAAAAGTGCAGAGGAGAGGGAGAGAGAAGAGCGACGAAGAGCCGGTAAAGGAGAACCATACAAATGTGCTGAGAGAGAGAGAAGTAGCAGGAGCCAGAGATATGACGAAGTCAACTTACGGGCAGACAGTCCCCCAGCGTCCAAGGGAGCGGAGGAGAGAAAAGACAAATGTAAAAGTTATCGAACCTCAGGTCTCCGAACTCCGATGGAAGCTGGAGTCCAGCAGCCAGCTTGTGAAATCGACAGTGATCCTGGAGCCGCATTCTCACACCAAATGTTGGATCTGAAATAATAATAATAAGAAATAATACCACAAATACAGTTCTCTGTCAGCACAGAAGATAGTAGAATTTATTGGAGACCAACAAACAATGCAAGTACGTGCGGCACGGAGACAAACAGCATAGATACTGAATGTCCGAAGATGTGACGTTTCGGACAGCTTTTATAGACCCAAAACACAAAAGGATGCAGCATCATAACATACGTAGTACAAATTAAGCATAGTTTATTTGACCAATTAGCAAAGGCCTAGGCTGTGCTATACCATTTAAGGTCCGAAATATATTGTTGCTGACCACGTGTCCCAAGTAGGCAGCTTCTGGGACTTTCCACTGTAATGTAAGATATCAGTTTTGGTACTTTTCCAGTTAATAATTGCAACATAATAGCAATGACCAGAAATATTGCGAAATGGGATATGCTGAAACGTTTGTGTCTAAGCGAGCATCTTCCTTTGTCACGTATCTGTTTTGAGCAAGACTTGCGTTACTAAAGCCGTTTCTCTGAAGCCAAGGAAAGGTACAAGCATCTTGGGCAGTGATTTTTACGTCAACTTAACAGGGCCTAGAAGCTTACAGCATTTGGTATCACTTAAGAAAGATGGCTTCTACACTAACTTCCTGTGTGAAAACCTCAAAAGGGAGTACCATCTGTGCCAGGCATTTGACTAGGCCCCATTTGTCTGCATCCATGGTCATAGCTTTCCCAACTGCATCCCTCCTCTTTGAATGACATAGTCATTGATCTGTTTGTACTGCTCAAAGAGACGTTGCAACATGTAGTAGGTTGTGTTCCAATGTGTTGGCACCTCCTGTATCAGGGCTTTAACTGGTGCTCTATGTTTACGCAGAATAATCCGCAACTGCTTCCGGGTTTTAAAAGTATGGCTGAAATGAGTGCAGATTCTTCTGCAGGTGTTCAGTATGTTGCTGACTATATCTCCTTTTTGGAGAAAGTCTTGCATCACCAGGTTGATGCAATGAACCAACACAGGACCCTGAAATAGCCTTCGTTATGGGCTTGACTATGTTACTGCCATTGTCCGTGGCAACAAATCCAATTCTGGGACCTCTGGGTCACAGCCATTCATACACCTTGCTTTTAAATGAATCCAAGATGTTTACAGCTGTATGTGATTTCCCCAAGGCGAACATGGCCAATGTTGCATGCTGCCGAATGCTCTTAAAACGTTCTACAGGACCAAGACCTGCAGATATCTTTTGCTTTACCCCCTCAAAAGAGATCCAGTGTGCAGTGAGGCACATGTATTCAGTTGCCTGATAACTGGCCCACATGTCTGTCATCAGGTGAATAGTGTGAACAACGCTTTGCTGCTAAGCTTGTCCAACCAACTGCAACACATCTTAATGCAGCGCTGGAACAGCATCTCTGGCAAAATAGGTCCAACTTGGTACCTTCCATTTCAGGCAGATGGCTGCCACAAATTCTAAGAATCCCACTCCTTCCACAAAAGAAAAAGGGAGGTGGTCCAGTGCTAAAATTGTTGCCAGCTTCCCATTGGACAAACGTGTGGTTGGGTGGTTCCGCTCATAGGACCCCTCCTGCCTAAACATGCCCGTAACAGTAGCCTGGATTTTCTTTTTTTCTGGGGCCACTGACATAGGCATCTTTTGAGAAGTAGATGGTGGTGGAAGACTCAATGTGCGTCGTGGTGGGGCATCAATATTTGTGGTGTTTCCATCTCACTCCGAATCTTGTGACATTGTGAAGTCGCAGAGGTGGGTGATTCTGCTGGTGCACTGCTGGGGACAGGACTGCTTTGCGTGAAGATGTCACCCTCTTCTTTCTCATCATCACCTTCCACTGTGATTGGACTTGTAGCTGATGTTCCCCGGCTCTCCTCACCACCATGACTACATTCAGCAATTTCTTTAAGGTGCTCCTCCCACTTGATTGTTTGGTGTTTTTTCATATTGGTCGTCTGTCCTCTGGTACCATAATTTGTATCAGACTTACCTCGATGAACATTCATGTGGCAAATGCTGCATACTGAAATATACTCCCCCTCTTTGCTAACCATAAAAAAGTCCCAAACTGGGGAGAAGTACTTTTTTACTGTGCTATTGCCAATGCTTGAAGAAGAACTGGTGGAGGTAGGTGGGCGTGCCGTCAATTGCCTCTCTGCTTCTCCTGAGGTAGTGATTGGAACTGGTCTCAGCTGGGGCTTTGCAAATATGGGAGATGGAGGTGCTACCTGCTCCACATCCCTTGGAGCAGGTTGAATAGCAATGTCAGACTCCTCTGTGTCTCCTTCCACAATGACTGCCTTGTCGTCATCCTCCTCATCATCCCCTTCCATAAACCTAAGTCTTTCAGGAACTTTTCTTTTCCCTTGCCACTCCTGTTGTCTCCTGGACTCTGCCGGGGTCAACTCCATGATGTCCCTAGCATCATCATCAGAAGTGGTGCTTGGAGAATATGGTGAAGTAGTACCCTTCCTTTTCCTTGCTGGAGATCTGGGAGCCAATAATTCTAAAAGAGGGGGTTCTTGCTCGGAAGGAAGCTCAACCTCCTGTTCTGATCCAACATCAGGAAATTGTACTATTGCTGGCTGCTGTCCACTTTGCTCTGTTTCCTGAAACGATTGTGTACTACTTTGCAAAAGGGACTAATCCAATTCAACGTCACTACTCGTCCGTGTCAACATGATTGAAGTGGCTGCCTCACTGACAGACATGGTCCTGGGCTTAGGTTGGGGTGGTGCTGTTGATGCAGAAGTGCTGCTCTCAGCTTGCTCCCCGGAGACTGGTGCGGCAGGCACACGACGTGGTGGTCCAAAATAGGTTTGGGACGACATGCCACTGGTGGGAAGCTGCTTCTTCTCACTGACCACTTTCTTTGAAGCATCTTTCTTTTGGGCCATCTTAAATCTCTCAGTTGGCAGTTACACCAAGCTGCACAAGCGGAAGTGATTGGAGGACTGACGTGTGACTGCACAGGCTTTCTGTTTGGCAGTACTGCAGGTGATGTCTCTTCTCTTGTGCACCTAAAAGCAAATAAGCAAGAAAAACATTTAGGGGCCGATTCCGATCTCGGTCGGAGGCGCACCCAATACCATTCGGTCGGGAAAAAAGCCATGCGAATGCCTGTTTCCCGACCGATCCGTACATCATACCGAACGAGTAAGTACGATGCGCACAACAGCTCAGAATCCGGCCGAGTCGTACTCACCCAATCCAGGTCCTGTTCTCCGACCGAGGCGAATCCGGAAACGCAGAATCGAGTCGCACGGAAGGGAAAATGCAGGCCCGTCTGGCCGAACAAGTACGATGCACTTTCCGTACGCGCCGAACCCGTCGCTACGCACGGCACGTCAAAGCATCCGGGAGAGGCGCACATAAGCTCCGATTCGCGCCACAACACGATCCACGGCTACGAGGCGAATACGCCAGCGACGAGGACGACGCGAAGCAACGAGAAAGACGAACGACACGAACCAACCATGAATCCCTTCGTCCCGATCCTACCAATAATCTACATTTACTACCGGAACAGGCACGGACGCGTACGGCGCAGAAGGTAAGTCAGACACCAACCACAAAACACATACAACACGTACATGACACATCACACACACACAGAGGGATGCAGAATTTACTTACACCAGCAACAGCAGCACCATAGGGGCGGGATGCCCATCACCAATGCCACATATTCACACAGGGGCCTGGATGCGCACCACCACCACCACCCCTACCCAGGGGGGGCCGGATGCCAACCACTACAACCACCCTTAGCCAGGGGGGTGCCAGATGCCCACCACCACTACCACCCTTACCCAGGGGGGGCTGGATGCCTACCACTACTACCACCCTTAGCCAGGGGGGTGCCAGATGCCCACCACCACTACCACCCTTACCCCGGGGTGCTGGATGCCTACCACAACTACCACCCTTACCCGGGGGGCTGGATGCCCACCACTACTACCACCCCTACCTAGGGGGGCTGGATGCCTGCCACCACTACCACCCTTAGCCAGGGGGGGCTGGATGCCTACCACTACTACCACCCTTACCCAGGGGGGGCTGGATGCCTACCACTACTACCACCCTTAGCCAGGGGGGTGCCAGATGCCCACCACCACTACCACCCTTACCCAGGGGGGGCTGGATGCCTACCACAACTACCACCCTTACCCAGGGGGTGCCAGATGCCCACCACCACTACCACCCTTACCCAGGGGGTGCCAGATGCCCACCACCACTACCACCCTTACCCAGGGGGGCTGGATGCCTACCACTACTATCACCCTAAGCCAGGGGGCTGGATGCCTACCACTACTACCACCCTTAGCCATGGGGGTGCCAGATGCCCACCACTACTACCACCCTTAGCCAGGGGGGCTGGATTCCTACCACTACTACCACCCTTACCCAGGGGGGCTGGATGCCTACCACTACTATCACCCTAAGCCAGGGGGCTGGATGCCCACCACTACTACCACCCTTACCCAGGGGGCTGGATGCCTACCACAACTACCACCCTTACCCAGGGGGCTGGATGCCTACCACTACTACCACCCTTAGCCAGGGGGTGCCAGATGCCCACCACCACTACCACCCTTACCCAGGGGGCTGGATGCCTACCACTACTACCACCCTTACCCAGGGGGGCTGGATCCCTACCACTACTATCACCCTAAGCCAGGGGGCTGGATGCCTACCACTACTACCACCCTTAGCCATGGGGGTGCCAGATGCCTACCACTACTACCACCCTTACCCAGGGGGGCTGGATGCCTACCACTACTATCACCCTAAGCCAGGGGGCTGGATGCCTACCACTACTACCACCCTTAGCCATGGGGGTGCCAGATGCCTACCACTAGTACCACCCGTACCCAGGGGGGGCTGGATGCCTACCACTACTACCACCCTTAGCCAGGGGGGTGCCAGATGCCCACCACCACTACCACCCTTACCCAGGGGTGCTGGATGCCTACCACAACTACCACCCTTACCCAGGGGGGTGACAGATGCCCACCACCACTACCACCCTTACCCAGGGGGGGCTGGATGCCTACCACTACTATCACCCTAAGCCAGAGGGGCTGGATGCCTACCACTACTACCACCCTTAGCCATGGGGGTGCCAGATGCCCACCACTACTACCACCCTTAGCCAGGGGGGGCTGGATGCCTACCACTACTACCACCCTTACCCAGGGGGGGCTGGATGCCTACCACTACTACCACCCTTAACCATGGGGGTGCCAGATGCCCACCACTACTACCACCCTTAGCCGGGGGGGCTGGATGCCTACCACTACTACCACCCTTACCCAGGGGGGGCTGGATGCCTACCACTACTATCACCCTAAGCCAGGGGGCTGGATGCCCACCACTACTACCACCCTTACCCAGGGGGCTGGATGCCTACCACAACTACCACCCTTACCCAGGGGGGCTGGATGCCTACCACTACTACCACCCTTAGCCAGGGGTGCCAGATGCCCACCACCACTACCACCCTTACCCAGGGGGCTGGATGCCTACCACTACTACCACCGTTACCCAGGGGGCTGGATGCCTACCACTACTATCACCCTAAGCCAGGGGGCTGGATGCCTACCACTACTACCACCCTTAGCCATGGGGGTGCCAGATGCCCACCACCACCACCACCCTTAGCCAGGGGGCTGGATGCCTACCACTACTACCACCCTTACCCAGGGGGGCTGGATGCCTACCACTACTACCACCCTTAGCCAGGGGGTGCCAGATGCCCACCACCACTACCACCCTTACCCAGGGGGGCTGGATGCCTACCACAACTACCACCCTTACCCAGGGGGTGCCAGATGCCCACCACCACTACCACCCTTACCCAGGGGGTGCCAGATGCCCACCACCACTACCACCCTTACCCAGGGGGCTGGATGCCTACCACTACTATCACCCTAAGCCAGGGGGGCTGGATGCCTACCACTACTACCACCCTTAGCCATGGGGGTGCAAGATGCCCACCACTACTACCACCCTTAGCCAGGGGGGGCTGGATTCCTACCACTACTACCACCCTTACCCAGGGGGGGCTGGATGCCTACCACTACTATCACCCTAAGCCAGGGGGGCTGGATGCCCACCACTACTACCACCCTTACCCAGGGGGGCTGGATGCCTACCACAACTACCACCCTTACCCAGGGGGGGCTGGATGCCTACCACTACTACCACCCTTAGCCAGGGGGGTGCCAGATGCCCACCACCACTACCACCCTTACCCAGGGGGGCTGGATGCCTACCACTACTTAACCACAACAACCTGGAAGTGATCCAGGAAAGGGAACTAGAGGCACGGGGTATTAGGAGAAGGCAGCCTCCACATCAAACTGATTAACACACAAAGCCTCTCCTAATTATTGACCTAATTGCTATAATGCCTGCTATATGAGTGTAGGCATCTCACAAAAGGTGAAAGACTGGTCTCACACACCACCTGGTGTCATGCTTCATCATTGACCAGTCCTCGCCCTCTAAAAACTTGGTTTGATAGAGGGCGGGCATGCACCTGAAGACAGGGATGCACTTCTAAAACTAAGTGGGGGCCCTTAACAAGAAAGTGAAGTTAAAAAGCCATTACGGATGTCAAACCTCTTTTTAATGTAACTGACATCTGTATGGGGTTTAAAAGAAATGATCGGTGTATTGGGGATATCGTGGTCCCCCACCGTATAACTAATGGTCAACATGTTTCTGCCTAGTGGCCCAAAAGGGTCCGCGGCATTCATCAGGACCTATCATACACCAACGGGCTCCTACCTTACCATTCAGTGTAGGTGAGGTATCCACTATGTGGGGTGATCAAGGTCACCCACCACAAATTAGCGGCTGTGTTATTCCAGCCCTATTCCCTGGGACCTACTTGCCCCATAGGTAGAGTGAGAAAGGAGGACCCCTTAGGTCACGTGCCTGTTGTTGAAAGGATCTCCCGCTACTGCACCTATGTCTGCATGTCTACCTCCTCGCTGGACCAGCGAGGAGGTGAGACATGCAGACATAGGTGCCTGCATGTCTACCACTAGTACCACCCGTACCCAGGGGGGGCTGGATGCCTACCACTACTACCACCCTTAGCCAGGGGGGTGCCAGATGCCCACCACCACTACCACCCTTACCCAGGGGTGCTGGATGCCTACCACAACTACCACCCTTACCCAGGGGGTGCCAGATGCCCACCACCACTACCACCCTTACCCAGGGGGCTGGATGCCTACCACTACTATCACCCTAAGCCAGAGGGGCTGGATGCCTACCACTACTACCACCCTTAGCCATGGGGGTGCCAGATGCCCACCACTACTACCACCCTTAGCCAGGGGGGCTGGATGCCTACCACTACTACCACCCTTACCCAGGGGGGGCTGGATGCCTACCACTACTATCACTTTAAGCCAGGGGGGCTGGATGCCCACCACTACTACCACCCTTACCCAGGGGGGCTGGATGCCTACCACTACTACCACCCTTACCCAGGGGGGCTGGATGCCTGTCACTACTACCACCTCTACCCATGGGGGGCTAGATGCCTACCACCAACACCACCCCCACTCATAGGATGGACAATGCATGACACAACCAGCACACCACAACCTAGGGAATGCAAGAAAAAGACATCCCCCAACACCATGACAAGCGTGTGTAGACTGTGTCAAATGCCTACAACACTGAACATGACTTTGAACATACAATGTGACCCCCTATCACATGTGCCACACATATATGTGTGTGGCCCCCACAATGCAAGCAGGCCATGACCATTGTGGCAACGGGGTCCAAACCCCCATCATCACAGTGACCAAAATGTAAGTGTGGGGTCCATAGCTGAAGCACATTTTGAACAGTGTGGCAATGGGGTCCAAACCCCCATCATCACAGTGACCAAAAGGTAAGTGTGGGGTCCATAGCTGAAGCACATTTTGAACAGTGTGGCAATGGGGTCCAAACCCCCATCATCACAGTGACCAAAATGTAAGTGTGGGGTCCATATCTGAAGCACATTTTGAACATTGTGGCAATGGGGTCCAAACCCCCATCATCACAGTGACCAAAATGTAAGTGTGGGGTCCATAGCTGAAGCACATTTTGAACATTGTGGCAATGGGGTCCAAACCCCCATCATCACAGTGACCAAAAGGTAAGTGTGGGGTCCATAGCTGAAGCACATTTTGAACATTGTGGCAATGGGGTCCAAACCCCCATCATCACAGTGACCAAAATGTAAGTGTTGACAAAGAAAAAGCTGCAACTGCCAAACTGCATGGATGATTCCTGGTCACAGAACATAAAACACATCAGTGGCAAAGTAGTGCATGTGTCCCATTGCAACATAGATTGGGGGAGGCAAATACTGCAGTGCAAATAAGACATACCTTTGGCCATGTGCAGACAAACAACACCCATGGGGGCTGACACTGTCAACATTCATCAATGACACAATGACAGAAGTGACCATCAGAATGCAGACCCACATATTTGCACCAATGGGCACACAAATGCAGATACCCTGTGGAGACTGTAGATGTGAGGTGAACAGATACCATACCATGGCAGCAATGGGACACACAAACCATGATCATTGTGCTGACTGATGACCTAGGAGTCCCAGGGACACCAGGGGAAACCCACCAGACTACATACAGCCAATGGCACACCTAAGATATGCCAATGCAGTGGTGCAGATGCACAAACACAAACAGGCAGACCCACACTGCACATCAAACACAACAGGTGGGGGGGTGCCAGTGTCCCCAGGCAACCACACAACACATGAGGAGGCCTGAATACCAATTATACAGATGTGCATACAGTGCCACACAAAGGTAACTCATGGATCCAAATCCCCTATGTGGGCAATCAGGCATTGTCAGATGAGAGGGAGCACAAATCACACATGTCACACAGGCACGTAGGAACAGCAACTGACACAGCAAGACACAGACACACCACAGCACTACCCCCAGGGCCCCCACAATGTGGTGACCCTGGGCTGCATTACAATCCCACTGTGATGACAAAGCTAAATGTCGTTCACACTGTTCACCACAGTCATGTGTCCTGAGCAACAAACTACCATCACACCTACACAAGCACAAATCAATCAGCACGGCCAGTAAGCCAAGGCCAACATGGAGGCAGGGGTCTAGCCGGGCAACAACTCTCATCTGCACACACTCAACACCACACACCTCGACCTCCAACAATGTGCAGCAGTGAAGCACACATGCACTGGTGACATTGCACATGCACCCATGACAATTCCAGGGTGGTGGGTGGGAACCAAGGTGCAGAAACACATCACACATGGCCACTCAACAAGACTCCTGAATGTCTGACACACTGCACACTACGCTGTACATGGACATGACGGCAATACCACACCAACCAATGGGATCCCAGCCACAGTCACACACCAATGAAGAAGCCATGGTCACCCACAAAGAACACACATAGACAACAACCAACATTGCAGCCCGGACCCTGAGGAGTGCCAGCAGTCACACACACAACGTGTCACAATCACTTAAAAATAACACAAACTGGAAATCACATGACAGGTGCAAACAACAAGTGCCAAGGGGAAACCTGACTGTGACCCATCTGCGTCTGCACACAAACTCAGCCCTGACAGCAAACACACCTATGGGTGACACCCTGATGAGCAGTAATATGCCATGCACCCACATCACAGAGAACCCAGGGAGAAGACTTTGGGGGAACATAGGTCAACTCAGCAAGCATCACAAACAGGTACAACACTAGGGATCACAGCATGCACAGCAAAACGGAAGTGAACACACATTCATGCTCATACAACACACACCTTGGGCGCAGGCAATGTCACAGGAGTACACACTGCCATGAGGGGACTCCACTCCTGTGTGAGGAAAGCTGTGCCATATGTTGCCTCAGTAGGGCCCCATCATGTCAACTGAGCACTTGGTCACACAATCAACAATTAGCACAAAATGAAGGCTCCCGTCACATCAGCCTGGTCATGGAAGTGCCAACGAAATCATCAGCACAGATCCAACACACTTGTATAGCAATGTTGCACTGACAACACAGATGAGTCCTTCCCCATTGATGCCCAAACCTGCATGTCCAGTGGAGATGGCCACACGGTCAGGGAAGTAGACGAATAGAACAATGGCAGGCACAACAGATGTGCAGGGGTGGAAGCCACAGATGTGAAATTGCTAATGTAAGTAGGAAATCCCATTGCCAAATACTGAACACATGACACCCTCAGATGCTGCTATGGATGACATGGATACACCACAGGATAGGACACATTCCCCCTGGACTACATGTGTTCCTGCACAGTAACACTTCATTATCATGAGACCAAATATCACCATCACTGCAGCAAGGGCATGGTTAGCATCATCAACAACATGTACATCAGAAGCATAAGCACTAGAGAACAGAAAGTTGCTTTATTCAGCATATGTGTGTTTAAAAGTGAAAGTCCAGAAAAAACACAAAGGCCAATGGCCAGTCCATTGTCAAAGTCCAAACAGGGTGACAGTGGCAGATGTCACCCTACACATGCCTGCACTGCACAAAACCAGGGACAATCCACTAGGAGGGGCAACCGGGGGGGCAGGCCAGGCACCGCAGGGACAGGATCAGGGCTCACCAGGAGGAGGCAGGGAAGGGGTGGTGGGTGCTGGAGAGCCACTGACAACTGCAGTGGAGGTGTCTGACATGGTGTGTGCCGGCACAACTGGGGGGCATGACTCAGATGTTGTGGGTGCCGGCACGACTGCAGTGGACCCTGCAGATGGAGTGGACAGGTCCGCCACTGCAGTGCCCAAGTCAGACAGGGTGGTAGTGGACTCCACTGCAGTGCCTACCACCAGGGGAGGAGAATGGGGAACAGGCAAGGTGGGCTGGACAGAGGGGAGGACACCCTCACCACATCAGTGGCACAGACAAGCGCAGCGGGGGTGTGGTGCCGGGAGAGCAAGTGGCAGGGGAGAAGGCCGGATCCTCTTGGGGATGGTATATCTGTGGGTGGGGGAACCTGGGGCAGGGTGTGGTGGGGGCACCTGTGGAGTGGGGGCCTGAGGGATGGAGGAAGGAGACCTGGTGCCTGAGCTGCAGGGCGGCGGCGGGGTCTTGCTCTTACGACTCCGGGGGACTTGCGGGTGGGGGCCTCAGTCTGTCTGCGCCTGGGGGAGGGTGTCCGGGGGCGAGGGGCACTCTGCTCTGTGTGGGTGGGCTTCATCTTCCCCCTGAATGCTGTATCAGCTGGATCGGAGGGGAAGAGGCCGAGGTCACTGAGGAAGAGCCGCTGGGTCTTTGGGGTTGCAGGTGAGGCAAGGGAGGGTGCTTTGGAGGGAGAGGCAACTGAGGACTGCGCAGTGCTCGTGGATGCGTGTGTGTTCCAGGGCCCCATCCCCTGTGAATCTGGTTTCAGTCCCCTGACTGTGCGTGCGTGTGCGTTTTGTTTGTGGCGTGTGTGTCTGTGTGCTGGACGTGTGTGTGCTGGTGTGTGCCTGTGCCGGTGTGTGTGTGCTTGGGACGGGTAAGGTGCTGGGGAGTGTGGATGGAGCAGAGGCAGGAGGGGTGAGGGACTGTCTGAGGAGGGACACTGCTGCCGTCAGGGAGGAGTCCATGGACCTATTGCCCCTCTGTAGGTCAGACATGCCCGATGAGATGCCCTCCATGAACGACACCAGCTGAGTCAACAGAGCGGTGTGCGCATGGAGGACACTCAGCATGGCTGTCTGCCCTACATGGAGCTGGCGAAGGAGGTACACAGACTCCTCACTCAGGGCAGCAGGGGACACAGGGGCAGGGGGTGCGGTGCCTGGCCCAAAGGAGACACGCTCCCGAACATGGGAGCCTCCACGGACCTGGGGAATGGGAGCCGATGGGAGGGCGGTGGTGGTGCTGGTGGTGGCGGGGACATCAACACTAGCTGGGGTGTGGTGGCTGCTGACACCCGCCTCCATAAGGGAGTCATCCTCCGAGCCGCTGTGGTCCTCAGCTGAGGTGGATGCTGCTGATGACTCCTCGGTGTGGCTCCCCTCGCCCTCCGTGCCACTGGGTCCCTCCGACCACTCCTCGGCTGCTGACCGAGTCTGGCTCTCCGGCTCCTCCTGGTCCGTGGAGCTGTCCCCTTCCGTGGCCGTGGATGTATCTGCAAACAATGGGGAAACAGACAGACATCAGTCACCTGCACCAAACGCACACACCACTGTGAGCACAGCACATTACAGAGCAAGCCCTGGCATCATTAGTTGAACATTGCTAAAAGTGCCCTAACTGAACAGGAGAAGCCAATTGTCAGTCTGATGCCAACCATGGCACTCACATCCCACATGGCCTTGCACCCATCTGTCTGGTGTCTGTTGGATAGCAACACCCCAGTGTGGACACATGCACCACCTACACAGTAGTTGGACAGTGCAGAGGACACAGTGTAGCATGTGGACATGCACACATCACAACTCTTGCCACTGAGTCAGTACAGGTTTCCGGATGAAAGGGATGCCCAGAGTCAAATAGGAAATGCATGTGATGCATACCAGCGACAGACACCATGATGCACCCATGTCCTGATAGCCATCGCCACAATGGTGTGCATGTAGCACATGTCACTCCCCTGCAGGATCACCAATAAGTAGACACATGCCATGGCGGAGGCATGACTGCTAAGTCATACATCACTGTCTCAGGGTTGTATGACTTGGCAGCCAGACAACAACACTCTGCACTGTGTCACAATAGTAGGTCATGGGGAATGCAAGTCCTGGAGCTGCACAAGTGCACATGTACATCCCCCACACAACACATCATCTTAACCCTCATCTGTCCAGGTCATACCGATTGGACATATGGGAGACCTGTGACACTACCCTCTGAACCTGAGCCCCTCACAATCTGCTGTGAATGGGAAACAGCTGCCTGAACTTCACATTCGCATACCCCAGTCTGCACGGGCAGCTGATCAAACACCTATGTGACACACAAGTATCGTCTCCTATGGTCACATCTCCAGTGGCATGCTGAGCCCCAACCGAGAAACACCCCAGCAGTCCTGGCAACAAATCCACAGCACACTGACACAGAGGCAGACACCTGAGGGGTCAAATCACTGCGCACAACGTGTCAGCTGATACACGGGAGTGGGAGTACAGGTGTATTGGATGGGCTGGAGTAGGCATGACTGTCCTGCCCCACATAAATGAGGGATGATTCCTGGACAGTGGATAGCTGGCTATGTATGTGTGACACACGTAATCTGCACACTCCTGGGGCCCAAACATTGTTCCCACCTGCTGCATGGGTGTGTGCCAGATACCCCAGGCACATGTGGTGGCTCAGCTCAGCAAGTGGACCGCATATCAAAGCAACACGCAGATTACATGTCCGAACACAGGCGTTGTGTGAACAATGGACCCACCCATGATGCCCACAACAGAGTCAGGGAAACAGATGCTGTCCCCAACCTTGAGTGAAGCAAACTGCAAGGACACAGTCCCAAGTGACACAATTCCCTGAATGTAAGGGCCACACCTGGGTATCAGATGAGGAGTGGGCAGTGCACAATAGAGGGACATGGCTCCTGGACAACATGACTGCTGTACTGTGGCAGTTTAACCAGGCCAGAGGAGGGCACATAGCACGTAATACAGAGTTCACAGTGCAGTCTTTGACTCACCCCCACCTTGCTGCTGTCTGGCCTTCAGCTGCCCATCCAGGTCTGGAAACACCACCGCCAGGATCTGGAAAATGTGGGGGGTCAGGGTCCGTGTTCCGCCCCTCCTGCGAGGAGGCGACAGCTTCAGCTGGACCCGTGCAATCCTCCGGGTCCAGCCCCGAAGGTCCTGCCACCTCTTCTGGCAAATGCGGATCCGGCGCTTGTAGACCCCCACGGACCGGACAGCCCGGACGATGTCCTTCCAGATCTCCTGCTTCCGATGGGCATTAACCTGTGAGGATGACAAAGTGAAAAGGCCATAACTACACATGCAACATATCCGTGCATGACACAGTTGTATATACATGTCTCAATCACAGGGGCACATGATGTACACAGGCAGTGCAACGCTGCCCATGGACAGTTTGCCAGAAGTCACTACATGGTATCATTGCATGGGAAGTAAAACCTTGTTCAAATGCACTGTCACTGCACCATACCTGTCCAGTGCATGTCACTACACACTATGGGGGTGACAACTACTCAGTGAGCCTGCTAGCCAGTGGCGTGCAGACTTTCAGCCTTGCTAGTCAGACAAAATGCACATTCAGAAAGGCAGTGCACAGAACACTCACCTGCTCCCCTGGTGTCCCATACAGCTTGCTGTACTGTGGAAGTAGGCTGTCCAGCAGGGCCTGGTTCTCCTCAAGGCTGAAGGCTGGGGCTCTCTCCACAGTATGTGCCATTGCAGGGTCCAGAGGGGGCAGAGACAGCAGCAGTGCAGTGGCAGATGTCGTCCTGGAGCATGTAGTGCAGGCAAGTGAGCTCTCAGGGGAACAGCCAGCAATATATATGTGCTGCAGAGGCAGATACTGTCCCATGTGTCCAAAGTGATAGGTCCAAGTCGTTTGCATCTTCTGAATCTGGCCAATCCATGGAATAGCAGCACCAATACACGCCCACAGTATCCTTCAAATCTTCAACTTCATGACATACATGATTTTGCAACATTGTTGTGGGTGACCAACTGAATTTCCAGCAACCGACTCGTTCGAATTTCGAAAACGCGTCCGTTGCCAGGCTAGACCATTGACAATGGGTGCGCACCGATCGGTCCATTGCTGTTCAACGCGTACAGGGGTACAACGCGTACCGCACACATTGAATGCAATGGGCCGGCCGGGTGCACCGATCGGTCCATTGCGGTACAACGCGTACAGGGGTACAACGCGTACCCGCACACATTGAATGCAATGGGCCGGCTGGGTGCACCGATCGGTCCATTGCTGTTCAACGCGTACAGGGGTACAACGCGTGCACCGCACACATTGAATGCAATGGGCCGGCCGGGCGCACCGATCGGTCCATTGCGGTACAACGCGTACAGGGGTACAACGCGTACCCGCACACATTGAATGCAATGGGCCGGCCGGGTGCACCGATCGGTCCATTGCGGTACAACGCGTACAGGGGTACAACGCGTACCCGCACACATTGAATTCAATGGGCCGGCCGGGTGCACCGATCGGTCCATTGCTGTTCAACGCGTACAGGGGTACAACGCATACCCGCACACATTGAATGCAATGGGCCGGCCGGGTGCACCGATCGGTCCATTGCTGTTCAACGCGTACAGGGGTACAACGCGTACCCGCACACATTGAATGCAATGTGCCGGCCGGGCGCACCGATCGGTCCATTGCAGTACAACGCGTACAGGGGTACAACGCGTACCAGCACATTGAATGCAATGGGCCGGCCGGGTGCACCGATCGGTCCATTGCTGTTCAACGCGTACAGGGGTACAACGCGTACCCGCACACATTGAATGCAATGGGCCGGCCGGGTGCACCGATCGGTCCATTGCTGTTCAACGCATACAGGGGTACAACGCGTGCCCGCACACATTGAATGCAATGGGCCGGCCGGGCGCACCGATCGGTCCATTGCAGTACTAACGCGTACAGGGGTACAACGCGTACCAGCACACATTGAATGCAATGGGCCGGCCGGGTGCACTGATCGGTCCATTGCTGTTCAACGCGTACAGGGGTACAACGCGTACCCGCACACATTGAATGCAATGGGCCGGCCGGGTGCACCGATCGGTCCATTGCTGTTCAACGCGTACAGGGGTACAACGCGTACCCGACACATTGAATGCAATGGGCCGGCCGGGCGCACCGATCGGTCCATTGCGGTACTAACGCGTACAGGGGTACAACGCATACCCGCACACATTGAATGCAATGGGCCGGCCGGGTGCACCGATCGGTCCATTGCTGTTCAACGCATCCCTGTACAAGTGACTGGCATATGTCACCATGCCTGTCTCAGATGAACATATGCCAGCCACAGATAGCTCCCAGGAGTGAGGGGCACACCTACAACACAACAGCCTGTCCAAACTGTATCATAAGGCATTTAAGGCTGCATTTCCTATTGTGTGTATGTTGGTGTACATGTTGTCCTGTGGGTGTCACCTGGGGGCAGCCACCCCCAGGCTGTGCACGTGTTCATGGGGACAGGATCCTGGGTGTTACGTGTACATGACCACTGTGATGTGCAACTGTTCATATCTGTGCATGTGCCATGGTCACATTTCACGGTGGTGTATGTGTATGTCATGTCACATACCCCGTGAGTCCCATGTGGGACGGTATGTTTGAGCCAGGGTGTCCCAGTGGCACAATAGTGATGGTCCTCCACAGTCTGTGTGCATGTAGTGTTTACAATGTCTCTGATTTCATGTGCACAATGGGAGACAGTCTCCACATCCACGTTGTGTGTGCATGGACTTTGATGTTGTGCGTGTGTGTGTCACAGACATCCATGTCTGTCCTGCAGTGGCAAGTGGGACCACTACCTGTGGGGGTCATGGTTGTTTTGCTGTTGTGTATACATGATACTCCATGTAATGCCAGTGTCCATGTGGCAATACAGGGTCCCTGGGAATGTACCTGTCGTTGAGCTGTGATGCCAGGGGCACATCTGTCCTCACATGTCACTGTGGGGGGTGATTGTGACATGGCAGCAGGAGATGGGAACTGTGACACGGCCTCATGATATCCAATGGGCCAACCTGGGACTTATTGATGCCACTTGTTGAACCGTGATGACAGATGTTGGCCATGTATGTACCATACATGTCCTTACGGAACTGCACACTTCATGTAGTTGTGCCTCATAATGATGTATGATGTGATATTGAGTGTGTTCAATGCCGCATATGTGGGGTGACTGACAATCTTGCTTTCTTCTCCTCTGCACTGCAGGGCTCCTGCTGTCCATAGACCATTCCCAGACCTGGCAACGATGGTGGAACGGGACAGCATCCGACGGTACCACTTCACCAGGCAGCTGATTGAGGATTTGGCAGTGCAGTTGGCCCCACATTTGCAGCCTGGCCGGCCGTATCCTACAGCACTGACCCCCAAGGTGAAGGTGATGGCAGCCCTACACTTCTTTGCCACCGGTACCTTCCAACATACTGTGGCGACTGCTGGTGGGATGTCACAGACCATGTTGAGCCGTGTGCTCCGCGATGTTTTGGAGGCAATGTTGCTATACCTGAACCGGTACATCTATTTCCCTAGACTGCAACGACTCACTGACATGAAGAGTGACTTCTATGCCCTGGGGAGGATGCCGCATGTCATTGGCTCCATTGATGGGACACATGTGGCTTTGGTACCACCACAGGCCCAGGAGCAGGCCTACCGTAACCGCAAGCACTACCACTCGGTCAATGCACTGGTGGTGTGTCTTGCAGATATGACCATCACACACGTGTGTGCCCGTTTCCCTGGTTCAGCACACGATGCCTTTGTGATGAGGAGTAGTTGCATCCCCAGGATGATGGCACAGATGCAGAACCAGCGTGCCTGGCTTGTCGGTGTGTACTGACTTTGTGCCATTGTGTGTGATCTGATCTGTAGTATTCCGCCCACTTTTCCAAGTCAGCTAATGTGCACTTGTCTGTCCGTAGGTGACTCGGGATACCCCAACATGCCGTGGTTGCTGACACCCCTCAGGAACCCTGTGACACCAGCCCAGATGCGCTACAATGAGGCACATGGTCGGACCAGGAGAGTGATTGAGCGGACATTTGGTCTCCTGAAGAGCCGCTTCCGCTGCCTCGACAAGACAGGAGGGTCCCTCCCATATGCCCCACCGAAGGTGTGCAAGATTATCATCGTCTGCTGCATGCTCCACAACCTGGCAGTGCGGAAGGAGTTGCCTCTCATCCAGGATGACAATGACCAACATCCGCCACCTGTGGAGGATCCTGGCCTGGACCACGATGCCAGTGATGATGATGATGATGAGGGTGATGTCCGCACACAGCTCATCACCAACTTCTTTAGCTGAATGTGAGTATCCTGAGGTGTCATGTCAATGATGTGAGTTGGCATGATATGTGTAGGTGGTGCTCTGGTGCTGTTGGAGTGTGTCCATGGGCTACTTGACTGGATGTGTGTAGCGATGTGTGCTTACAGGTGGTCTGTACTCCCCAACAGTGTTGACATGCTAACTTGGTTCTGGGTGGGTATCTTGTAACATGTATTGTGCATGAGTTTTGCTGTTCTGTCCTGTTCTCCATTGCTTTTGACTGTGTGTCATTTCTGTCCTTCACAGGGTACTTTCAGATTCGTTTGGTCAACTGTGTCCACTGACAACGTGATTGTACTTCCAGGGTGGTAGCTGTTGTGTCCCTACAGGTGATGTGCGCCACACCCATGGACTTCCTTTCTTCTACAGTTGTTGACTGTGTGCCCGCTGCCAGGTGGGATTACCTTGCATCTGTAGTGGTTACGACATGTTGCAACTGTGTAATAAACCTGTGCTTCACTTTGTGATGTGCGTTGTCTGTGGTCACACATTTGACTGCCATTTGCTTACTGCACCTGTGGGCTACTTGACTACAACTGGGAATAGGTGTGGTGTCTGTGCATTGCACCGTCTTCCCTGGCAACATCAGTGTAGGCAATGAGTCAGATGGCCTAGGTGTGTATGTGTTGTGTAGCCCTGGTGGTGTGTCTCCCTCATATGTGTCACGTTGCCTTTACTCACATGCCTGTGTTGTACTTGCTGTTGCAGTTCGCATACACAGTGTAATTTTGCAGTTCATCATCCCCATGACAGCACCCACGTTGGAATCACAACAGAGGCAAGTATGGTGTATTAGTGTGTTTATTGTGATACATTTGTGTGAATAGTGCATAGGATGGTTAGTGCTGTACATATATATTGCAATCAGAAGTTCCTAGGTGAATTGAAAGTCCTGGTAGACAAAATCCCCAGTATCGGGGCCACAGTTGTCTGAGACATTGGTCCAACTTGTACTCCCCATGTCATGTGTGGGAGTTGTGTTGCCGTCAACAGGGTGAACAGTTTGTGCACAAAGGTGAACATCCAGAACAGGTTCAGGCTTCCTGGGGTTTGCACTTGGCCATCGGCCTCTCACTTGCCCCTCCTCGGACGACCCCTCTTCTTTGGGGGGGGGCCCTCAAGTACAGGCTGCTGCGGTGCAGGGGACTCTCCACCAGAGTCATCCTCCCTCCCTGTGGCAGTTGCAGTTTGTTCAGCACCAGATGTTGTTGGCACACAGGGAGGTGTGGACTGGTTGCTGTTCATCTGGCGGAGGCATTGTAATATGTCCCTGTGCACCGCCGTCATCTCTTGCAGTGCGTCCCACTTGGACTCCACGCGGGACATGTGTGAGTCCAAGCGGGCATGATGGGCAGCCTGCTGCTGTTTCATGTCTCTGAGGAGCCCCACTACCTGGCTGAGATCTCCGGTGCTGGACTGGTACGCATCGGCTATGCGTACCAGTTGTGGGTCATCATGCACACCAGCAACCTCTGCAAGCAGCGACCTCTGTCTCCCACCCTCCCACCACCCCTGCCGACATGTGCAGTGCGTGCAGTGGCACGCACAGATGACCCTGGTCCCCCTTGGGGGTTGGTGGTGGTGGTGGTGTCCATGGCCCCACGTTGGTCCAGGGTCCCTGTGCTGGTGGTGCTCCTTGTTCTGTCCATGTCGGCAGGGATGGTATTTGTGGTGACAGTCGTTGGAGGGGTGGGTGCAGGGGGTGCAGATGGTGGTCCTGCTGGTGCTGCAGCTGGTGGCCCTGCTGGTGCTGCATGTTGACTTGCACCGGAGGTGCCAGGTTGGTCTTCTTCGTTCGAGGAGGGCAGAGGCTGTACGACACCAGTGAGCTCCGTATCCTCTTGAGCCTGGGACTGGGACTCCTCAGCGTCTGCTGCTGTGTCCCCATCATCACCTGTTTTTGGGAGACACACACAATGTATGTAATGTTTCTGCAGGCATCAATGGTTGACACACCTGACAGTTGTGACTGTGCCTCTGGGTGCAGGCCTGTACATTGCATTGTCCTAAGTTGTCACAGTCAGGGGTTGATATTGGTGTAGCACATTGTCCTGCATTATTTGGGCATTTCTATGTATTTGTTGGGGTGTGAACATGGTCTGCATTGGTTGTATTTGGTTGACAGCCGGCCCTCCTTCCCACCCAGCCAGTCAGTTATCCCACCATGGACTGTGCTTGCATTGCAGGGAGTGAAAGTTGTCTTTCAGGATGTCAGTCAGTGGTGTCCTGCTGTTGGTTGTTGCACAGTTGCCAGCAGGGCCTTGTGCTCCCCACAGCAGTAGCCAGTGTCAGCCATCTTGTCAGTTGTTTTCCACTCCCTGTGATGTGAAGCATGGTTCAGGAGTGGTGTTGATGGGACAGTTGTGGGGGTGAGCTATGTCTGTGACTATGACTCCCATCATGCTATTGCCTCCACCCCACTTCCCAGCATTCCCATACTTACTTGCTTTTGTGGGGAGTTCAGTGTGTGTGGGTGTGAGAGCAATGGCAAGATGGCTGACAGTGGTGTCCTGCTGTTGGTTGGTGTGCAGTTCCCAGCATGCCCTTGTGCTCCCACGACACAGCAACAGTGTCAGACATCTTTGATGGGCCTTTCCACTCTCTGTGGGATGTGCATGCGTGAGTGTGAGCTTGCTGGGCCATGTGGTGGGGGATGTAGAGCTGTGCCTATGACTCCCATCATGCTATTGCCTCCACCCCCTTCCCAGCATGCCCATGCTTCCTTCCTTTTGACTCTGCTTCCCTGTAGGGTGGGCTGCCTGTGCTGACAGGATGGCTGGGAGTGTTGTCCTGGCAGTTGTTTGGCTAAAAGTCCCAAGAGTGTCCCTGTGCTTCACACAACATAACCCAGGGTGGTGGTTCTTTGTGGGATCTTGAGTTAGGATGTGAGGCATTGCATTCTCCCAGGTGGGTTATGTGGAGTATGTGTTGAGGGGGTGTGTGAGGGGAGGTGCTTGTGACTATGGTCAGTGCTGCAAGTCCTCCTTCCCACCCAGCCAGATATCCCACCATGAAATGTGCTTGCATTGCAGGGAGTGGAAGTTGTCTTTCAGGATGTCAGTCAGTGGTGTCCTGCTGTTTGTTGGTGCACAGTTGCCAGCAGGGCCTTGTGCTCCCCACAGCAGTAGCCAGTGTCAGCCATCTTGTCAGTTGTTTTCCACTCCCTGTGATGTGAGCATGGTTCAGGGTGGTGTTGATGGGACAGTTGTGGGGGTGAGCTATGTCTGTGACTATGACTCCCATCATGCTATTGCCTCCACCCCACTTCCCAGCATTCCCATACTTACTTGCTTTTGTGGGGAGTTCAGTGTGTGTGGGTGTGAGAGCAATGGCAAGATGGCTGACAGTGGTGTCCTGCTGTTGGTTGGTGTGCAGTTCCCAGCATGCCCTTGTGCTCCCCACGACACAGCAACAGTGTCAGACATCTTTGATGGGCCTTTCCACTCTCTGTGGGATGTGCATGCGTGAGTGTGAGCTTGCTGGGCCATGTGGTGGGGGATGTAGAGCTGTGCCTACGACTCCCATCATGCTATTGCCTCCACCCCCTTCCCAGCATGCCCATGCTTCCTTCCTTTTGACTCTGCTTCCCTGTAGGGTGGGCTGCCTGTGCTGACAGGATGGCTGGGAGTGTTGTCCTGGCAGTTGTTTGGCTAAAAGTCCCAAGAGTGTCCCTGTGCTTCACACAACATAACCCAGGGTGGTGGTTCTTTGTGGGATCTTGAGTTAGGATGTGAGGCATTGCATTCTCCCAGGTGGGTTATGTGGAGTATGTGTTCAGGGGTGTGTGAGGGGAGGTGCTTGTGACTATGGTCAGTGCTGCAAGTCCTCCTTCCCACCCAGCCAGATATCCCACCATGGAACGTGCTTGCATTGCAGGGAGTGGAAGTTGTCTTTCAGGATGTCAGTCAGTGGTGTCCTGCTGTTTGTTGGTGCACAGTTGCCAGCAGGGCCTTGTGCTCCCCACAGCAGTAGCCAGTGTCAGCCATCTTGTCAGTTGTTTTCCACTCCCTGTGATGTGAGCATGGTTCAGGGTGGTGTTGATGGGACAGTTGTGGGGGTGAACTATGTCTGTGACTATGACTCCCATCATGCTATTGCCTCCACCCCACTTCCCAGCATTCCCATACTTACTTGCTTTTGTGGGGAGTTCAGTGTGTGTGGGTGTGAGAGCAATGGCAAGATGGCTGACAGTGGTGTCCTGCTGTTGGTTGGTGTGCAGTTCCCAGCATGCCCTTGTGCGCCCCACAACACAGCAACAGTGTCAGACATCTTTGATGGGCCTTTCCACACTCTGTGGGATGTGTATGCGTGAGTGTGAGCTTGCTGGGCCATGTGGTGGGGGATGTAGAGCTGTGCCTACGACTCCCATCATGCTATTGCCTCCACCCCCCTTCCCAGCATGCCCATGCTTCCTTCCTTTTGACTCTGCTTCCCTGTGGGGTGGGCTGCCTGTGCTGACAGGATGGCTGGGAGTGTTGTCCTGGCAGTTGTTTGGCTAAAAGTCCCAAGAGTGTCCCTGTGCTTCACACAACATAACCCAGGGTAGAGGTTCTTTGTGGGATCTTGAGTTAGGATGTGAGGCATTGCATTCTCCCAGGTGGGTTATGTGGAGTATGTGTTGAGGGGGTGTGTGAGGGGAGGTGCTTGTGACTATGGTCAGTGCTGCAAGTCCTCCTTCCCACCCAGCCAGATATCCCACCATGGAACGTGCTTGCATTGCAGAGAGTGCAAGTTGGCTTTCAGGATGTCAGGCAGTGGTGTTGTGCTGTTTGTTGGTGCACAGTTGCCAGCAGGGCCTTGTGCTCCCCACAGCAGTAGCCAGTGTCAGCCATCTTGTCAGTCCTTATCCACTCCCTGTGATGTGAGCATGGTTCAGGGTGGTGTTGATGGGCCAGTTGTGAGGCTGAGCAATATCTGTGCCTACTACTCCCATCATGCTATTGCCTCCACCCCCTTCCCAGCATGCCCATGCTTCCTTCCTTTTGACTCTGCTTCCCTGTGGGGTGGGCTGCCTGTGCTGACAGGATGGCTGGGAGTGTTGTCCTGGCAGTTGTTTGGCTAAAAGTCCCAAGAGTGCCCCTGTGCTTCACACAACATAACCCAGGGTGGAGGTTCTTTGTGGGATCTTGAGTTAGGATGTGAGGCATTGCATTCTCCCAGGTGGGTTATGTGGAGTTTGTGTTGAGGGGGTGTGTGAGGGGAGGTGCTTGTGACTATGGTCAGTGCTGCGAGTCCTCCTTCCCACCCAGCCAGATATCCCACCATGGAACGTGCTTCCATTGCAGGGAGTAGAAGTTGTCTCTCAGGATGTCAGTCAGTGGTGTCCTGCTGTTGGTTGTTGCACAGTTGCCAGCAGGGCCTTGTGCTCCCCACAGCAGTAGCCAGTGTCAGCCATCTTGTGAGTCCTTTTCCACTCCCTGTGATGTGCGCATGGTTCATGGTGGTGTTGATGGGACAGTTGTGGGGGTGAGCAATATCTGTGACTACGACTCCCATGATGCTATTGGCTACACTGACTTGCCCAGCATACACAGAATTCCTTTCTTTCAGTGGTCTTCACTGTGTGTTGGTGTTGTAGTGGTGGCTACATGTCTGGATGTGTTTGTTAGTTATATTTGTGCCACTGCCTAGCTGTAGTTGTAGTTGTGTTTGTACATGTGATGACACGGTTAAATGTAACTTTGAGATGGCATGTGTTGTGTTTATCTGACTGACATACACATTTTGGGATGATTCTATTCTGGTTGCTGTGTAATTGCTATGAGTGCATGGTTTGACTCTCCCCTTGACAGTGATGTGTGTGTGTATTGTGGCAGAATATTGTGTACATTTGTTGTGTACTCACCAGGCTCTGGGATGTTCTCTAGTCCATAGACGCTCACTGGCGGAAGGATGGCCCGCACCTTCTCCTCCCAGGGCCTGAGGTATACTGGCTTGGCAGGAGGGCCACTGCCGGTGTATTGGCTCAGGAGGTAGTCCTTCTTGAGCAGCTCCCGTACCCTCCTGCGCACGTCATACCACCTGTTCTGGATGTCAGTCTTTGTGCGCAGACATGGTGATTGTGCGTTCACCCTGTTGATGATCCTCTCCCACATCTTTGTTTTCTGGGAGATGGGTGTCTATTGCACCAGTGTGCCAAACAGCTGTGGCTCTACCCTGAGGATCTCGTCTACCAGGACTTCCAATTCACAATCTAGGAACTTGTGATTCTTCTTTGGGGGCATGGTGATGGGTGGTGATGGTGAGTGATGTGTGTGTTGGTGTGCAGGTGAGGGTGTGTGAGTGTGTGTTTTGCTGGGTGTATGTGAGGTAGCTATTTGTTGGTGTGCTGATGGTGTGTGGCTTGTGTGAGGGATGAGCTGTGGGTGTGTGGTTGCTGTCTGTTGAGTGCTGGCAGTAGAATAGCATTTGCAAAGGATCATGGTTGGGATTTGTGTCCTTTATATGGGTGGAGTTGTGGGTGTGTCTTTGTTCTCTGTCCCCACCCCCCAGTATTTATTGGCTTTGTAATTGCTTGTTTGGCCTTTTTTGTGTATTTTTCCTTAGTACTTTCTGTGCATGTTGGAAACGTTCTTGTGACCGAGTCGGACCCTGCAGTTGTCTCGTACGGTCTTCTCCGTTTCGTTCACGCTGTGTTTGTGCAGTTTTCTATGCTGCGTACGCGTCGGTCGCGGTGTTTTGTGTTACTTCGGCTCGCAGTTTTGTATGCGTGTCGGTCGTACGGCTTGTCCTCCGTACGACTCGGTCGTGGTTTTCGCGCCTTGCATCGTACTTTGCGGTTTGGAGTTCGCGGGTACGTTTCGGTTGGATTTGTTCCGGGTGCGTGTCGGTCGGTTCGATTCGCGTGTTTTTCCGGCCGGATTGCTGTTTTCCGTGCGGCTCGGTCGTTCGGCTTGGGTTTAGTACTTGTCGGTCGGATTTTGCACGCTTTGCATCGTACTTGGCGTGTCGGGCGCCACAGGTACGTATCGGTCGTAATTAATTCCGGCTCCGAGTCGGTCGGTGCTTTTTCCGGCCCGAATCGGAATCGACCCCTATGTGTGAAACGTGGCTTTGTTTGTAGTTTTAATTAGTACAGACAAAGGTAATATTAGTGTGGTAGTTATGTTAACTTAGGTAACCACTTTAAAGTCAAACCACACCACCATACCATAATTCCCCATCAGAATAACACACAATATACAGAATGATACAGAATGACACAGGAAGGGATGCCGTGATATGTACCTTTCAAAATTATTGGTAGAATCCCCATTTCCATGTCATTGCTGAGAATTTGTGTCATAGGTGCATCACTTGTCAGCAGTTAAATGTAGGCAAAAGAACAGTTGCAACCATGAGTCACACAGGAAAATTCAATGGTCCCTTTAATTGCATGCGGTTGAACTTTGTTGAAATGCCCATCTGCAGTAGACTTTGTTATATTTTAGTAACAGTGTGTCTCTTTTCCCATTGGGTAGAAACATACCCTGCCAGGAGCTGTGACAGCCTCATTGTTGCCAAACTATTATTGAGGGAACTGATCATTACTTTTGTATTATCAGTTTCTCTAGAGTCTGATCGTAGCACACATTTTAGGAATTAAATTATGAAATTGCTGTGTGCAGCTTTGAAAATCAACCAGAGGTTCCACTGCAGTTACAGACCAGAAGCTTCAGGCTTGTAGAACAAATTAATTGCACTCTGAAATCCAAAAAGGCAAAGGTGTGTAACTCTATCTCTTTAGAACGGCCCAATACTCTTCTACTTATTCTGATGGGCCTTCGCAGCACTCCCAATCAAAAGACTGCACTCTCCCCACACAAAGTGCTGATAGAGAGAGCCGTGAGAATTCGGTCACTGCCTGCAGCTGAGCTCGTGAGTATAATGGATGATATGGCTCTTGACTAAAGCAAAGGATTTGGTGATGTGGTGTGTTCTGTTTTTCATAAGGTTGGCTTGGCAACCCTACCTGCAAGAGAACAGCTGAGCCATGGCCTCAGTACAGGCAATTGTGTTTTTGTTAAGAAATGCATCAGGAAAATCAGCCTTGAGTCACATTGAAAGGGACTATTTCAAGTGATACTTGTGACAAACACTGCTGTTAAATGTGCCAGCTTACCATACTGGATACATGCCTCCCATACCAAGAGTGAGACAAGCCAGTGAAGAAGTGGGGATAACAACCATTGATTCGCAGAGTCAAACTCAAAATGGGTTTTCAGAGGGAGGAGAAGATCGTACACAAAAGTCCCAAAATCAAGTTGTGACAAGGGCAGAATCTGTGGTGAATGAGTTGAGGATAACCAAAATATATCAGGGAATTAAAAATGAGAGTGCACGGCAAGAGCTGGAAAAGAGGGCAAGCACTTCAGATAGTAAAATGCAGAGGAAAGAGAAGTGGCCGAAAGGTGGCTGAGAGACTGTAAAACGTCTTGAGAGAAGAAAGCATTCCAGAGACAATTATGGAGGAACTACAGCCAAATGAGCAGAGTGCTATGAGAGTGAACAGCCAGAAGTCAGAAGAACTAAGAGACAAAGAGTGCCAAACCAAAGAAACATTTCTCCTGAGTGGACCTACGTCTTTGAAAGTGATCCTGATCTGAGAATTTATTAAACTAAAAATCATCAAAATGTGTTTGAAAACAACCCAAGAACGATGTTATCATAGCTAAGGATTAAATTAAATGTTTGATTTACGAACTCAAATGGCATATCTCCTTACATTTGAAAATTCATGTTTTGCAACTCAGATAACCATGTGAAGATATTAGGATGCCAGAGGGTATCCAGCTGAAGAGTAGAATTTCCTTTTAGGTATCCAGTGCAAGTTGTATGTCCCTAATCCCTACGTAACAGGAACAAATCGATTTACAGCAAAAAGAACTGAAACCTTTGCTGATTAACGTAGTAGAGTCAACAAGTAGATTTTGATTTTTCCTTTTTATTCTGACTCAAGAGAAACCATGACATCAACCACACAGAAAGGTTGCAAAATTATGTTAGTGGTTTTGGCGTAAGCCATAGTTATATTAATAATGGGGTTATTAGTGAGTCTTAGCTTTTCTGTCGAGCATGCCTCAACTGAAATTAGATCGATGATGTATTTAAATGAGCAACGCAGATTTTATATAAAAATATTACACAAAGATGGCCCTGAAGGGAATTTTTCAGACAATGTTTATTTTAGGTTCAGAAGGATTTTATAGAGGAATTTAATGAACGAAAACTAAAGGGTGAAGTGGCCGAAGAGGGAGTAAAGAAAAGAGAAAGAATTGGTTGGGAAGAAGAAGAAGAGCAGTTAGGGAGTTAGGAATATATCAAAAACCTAGCCCAGAGTTTAAAAAGAGAGGAATGTATGTGCCATAAGAGAGATTTATCAGGTTTAAAGTAGGTTTGGAAGGAATTTGAATTACCCCAGAGTATTCGGAGTCACTTCGGGTATTTCGCTCTATTCTATGACACGAAATTACCAATAACATGATTATGCCCACTCTTGCAATTAGGAGTAATCAGGGCAAAATAAAATCCTATCACATGACCACACTTAGTGAGCAGGAGCAGCTGCTTGCACTGCTGTTTATGTTCTGTTGTATTTAGCGCCATTTTCTTAGAGCAAAATACATCCTCATGCCCATTATGAATGCAAGGGTGCACTTTGCGCTAAGACACTAAGGCTAAATGCTGAGAGTAAGTTGGGGGAAAATCCTTCCCCAAGTGCACATTTAGCAATCACAAGTGGCTGCTCACACTCACTATACATGTTCTGTTGAACATTTTAACGCAAAGTGCACCCTTGCATCTATTTTGGACATGAGGGTATGTTTTTGCACTAAGGAAATTGTACTAAATGCAGAATTACTCTCTCACATAATTCTGTGTAATCTAGTGGAATTTTTGGGTACTCCCATTTGATTATGCTACACTGAATTACGCAAATAATGCCCATCCCTAGTATAAAGACAAAAAACGGTGTGTTGGAGTTGTTGTGCATAAGGGTGCAGAGCTAGTGATGCATTCTTGCCAGTGAAGGAACCTATTGTTAGAGGAGTGTACTATGTGTGTGGAAATAATGCTTATTTTCAGCTTCCGCCAAATTTGTTGCCATTTAGCTTTGAAGTTTCCTAAGGTATATCATATAGATGACATAGATAATAGGAGTGTAATGGCTTCTGGGAAAGCTAAGTGTAGTGCTTCACAAATAGAAGGAGATATATTTTGAGCTATGATACCTTCTGTAGGGGTAGATATAAATGTTTTGAAGATTAGAAAGCTGTCTTCTTTGGTAGATCTTTTGGCTACTAACACGGCTGGTGCTTTAACTGCAGTAAATGCAGAGCTTATGGCCATTTTAGTTATGGTATTGTAAAATAGGCTTGCTTTAGACATCTTATTTCAAAAGAAGACAGAGGGTCTGATTCCGAGTTTGGTGGTCTTACCGCCACACTGCTGTAGCGGCGGTCCCAAGAAGACCGCCGCAGTGGAACTCTCTTGCCCTTGGCCAGCTGCGGTGTTTCTGATGACGGGGAATATTTTTTCATATGTGTCGATGCAGGTGTGTATATTTTGACTGCACAAGTGTTAAATGTACACATTTGCATGACATGTGAAAAATACCTACTACCAGTACTTTCCCATTGATGGAGTACGGACCATATGTGGTCAGTCCAGTTAATGGATAAATACTGCAAAACAGACTTACCTGGATTTCGGCACCAACAGGGTCATTTTCTTTGGGGTCAAGATGCTGCTGTGAAGTGGGACCCTGGAAGAAGGGATCCACGTGGGTGACTGAAGGGAAGAAAAGGAAATGGGTGAGTATGCACCCCAATTCCTTCGATTCTCCTGATGCAGACGGTCTTCCCACCACCACGGTCAACTCGACGGAAAGCCAACTCGTAATTCCGATGTCAGTGAACTTGTCTGTACCTCTCACTGGCGGCGGACTTTCCTTCAATAGACCGCCAACTTTCCTTCAATAGACCGCCAACATCACAATTGGCCGGGCAGACTGCTATCTGTACGCTGGGGAATCCGACGCCGCTTCGACCGAACTCGCCGAACTTGGAATCAGGCCCAGGGTTTCTTGCATGCTTCATGTCCAGCAATGCTGCACTTTAGAGGAAACAGCTGCTTAGGCAGTGATAGGGAAAGGGTGCTCCAAGATTGGTGAGAGGTTTAGTGGTATTGGAGGAGGAATTTTCAGAAATGTACTGTAGGAAATTGTGTTAATTAGGTGAGAAGGGTGTGAGCACTAACTCAACTAATAAACACAGTCCTTGTCAGGATGAACCACAAAAGTCGCTAAATAAACCTGTCCTTAACCTACTAGTAGTTGGTGGCACAAAAGCAGTCAGATTTAACTTAAAGGCAATGTGTAAAGTATTTATGCAACACTCAAACAGTATTAAAGTTAAAGTATGACACAGGAAAAATCCTGAAACAATTTAAAAATTATAGTAATTTTTAATAAATAAAATGACACCAAAATGAAAACAATTTAATCTGCAGAACCAGAGTTATGAATTTTTAGTTTCGGGCAAAAATAGCACCAAAAAGCACAAAGTTCCAATTGCGGTTATCTGGTCATGCTGGCCAGGTCAAAGTTATAAGTTCAGGCCAACCGTGATGTAGAGTGGGTTGAGTGGGTCGAGTACAAGGGTGAGGTTTGCCCCGGTGAAGAATTTAACTTCTCAAGGTCCAAGTCCATGCAAGGAACCTCACCTGGAGCTGCAAATTGGAGGGGGCCCTGGGGAGATTGTTGTCAGCACGAGGAGCAGGGCACTGCTGGATCTACCCTGTTGGCGCGAAGAGTAAGTTGCCATTGGGACTTTGTGTTGGCGGTAGACACAGCGATCATTGCTGATGCGGGGAGCCCGCTCGTGGTCGCAAAGATCCCCAAACGTCTGTATTTTCACCTCTAGTTAATTTTTAAGCAGGAGGAGTACACTCTGATGGCATCCAAGGGTCCAGAAATTGAGGGGGCACCTCTTGGGGATCAGGACTCACTCCACAGGTGGCCAGCTGCAGTGCTTAGGCAGATCCAGATTGTGCTGGCCAGCTGCAGGGATGGCCTCTGGAAGCTTGTTGTGCCCCTGTAGCTCAAACAGGAGGTCAGCCAACTGGCCCTTGGAGTCACTTCTGGGGATCTTGGGTTCCAGGCAAGCAGGTCCAGTCCTCCTTCTTAAGACAGCAGGGCAGTCCTTCACCCTAAATCTTCCACAGGCCCAGGAGTGTCAGATGCAAGATTCTGAGGGTGCCATTCTTTTTTTTAAATTACACATTTTATTAGATATATCGCAGACATCGACATTGGCTTCATAAATCACCATTACATATGCAAGTTTACCCTTGAAATCCTCTATGTATATAAGCTGTTGAGTATCATGGATCCCAGTTTCTCCCATCCCCCCTCCAGCACCTAGAATCTACTTGTCCCCAAATACCATAACTTCTTCATCGGTAGAGAAGGGATTAGACTCATGACATGCCAGGGGGATCCCTCTGTAATGGCCCCCCAATGCCCATATTTTGTAGTGCTTCTGTGGGCAGCCTCGTGCGGCATAAATGGAAATTTCTAGACTCATGCATCTACCAAGAGTCATCTTCCATGTCTCCAAGTTCGGGGAATGTGCATCTTTCCATGCTCCAGTTATGTTGCATTTAGCCACCACCAACCCCAGCCATATGAGGGCTGCCTGATATCTGTTATAATCGACTTCCAAGGTGATGTGCAATAAGATAAACTTGGGATCTCTAGGTAGGACCCAACCCAAACCAATATTTGGCCTACGCAGTCCAACACTCACTCCCAGAAAGGCCTCAGGACTCCACATTTCCACACTGTGTGAAGAAAGGTTCACGTGTCCATTCCACAATGCAGGCTCAGAGGGGAGGTCAGCACATCCATTCTCCATAGCCGTTCTCAAGTGAAATATACCCGATGTAAATATTTGAGCTGAATAGTTCAGTATTGTGAGGCTATGGATACCTTCCTAGGGGATGCCAGCACCTTTCTCCAGTCGTCTTTTGTTACAGGGTCCAAGTCTGCAACCCATGCCGCTGCAGAGTGTGGAATGTGTCTTTGGAATTGATCACAAGGCTGTGGTAGACCTTTAAAACCTTGTGGGTGGTCAATTCCTCTAATAGGATTTTGATCTCAATAGGAGCTCAGTGAGGGTAGTTATGTACAGGAGCAGTGTATGGCAAAATTGTATAAAGTGAAAGAATCAACTCTTGTGCATGTCATAATCATCTTGGAGATCAGTGAATGACATAAGCGTAGTGACTTTCATAACCTGGACATGCCGATCATCTCCCACCCATGGAAGCCCATCAGAACTGTTACTTAACTTAGAGCGGTTGCGTGCCAGAGGGGGGGGTCTCTCTGGCCAGGCTCCCCAATCAACGAGGGCTTTGTGGGTTTCTTGCCAGACCTGAAGCACACCTGGGTGGCCAGTGGAAGTAGGTTCTTCCCAGCGTTACCAAAGAGTAGACAGAGAAGAGGACAATTTCCCATTGCCAAACATTTAAAAGCAATGGCTGGGTCATCCCTGCCTCCGAACCAGCGTTCATTGATAGTGATCAAATGTGACACTCTATAATAGGAGGTCATATCCGGGGTGGCTGTACCCCCATCATAGGTTGAGTTATAACAATTAGAGAGGACAATGCAGGGGACCTGATGATTCCACAAAAAGCTCCTTAGTGTTGCCTCTAATGTTTTAAAGAAAGTTTGAGGTATGGGGAAGGGGTAATTCTGTTGTTGTGGAGTAGACACACTAGGGCTATCATCTTGAATATGTTATGTTATTGCAATTTATATAGCGCACTTATACCCGTGGGTGTCTTGGCGCTTACCGGTTCAACATACTATGCCAAGGAAGCTAGTTTCTAAAGAGCCACATCTTGAGTTGTTTTCTAAAGTTGAGAAGGGTGGGAGACATCCTAAGATGTGATGGAAGGGAGTTCCACTGCTTGATGGTGTTGTAGCTGAAACTCCTGCCACCCCAGTTCGTCTTTTTGATTCTAGCAGTGGTCATCAGACTGGCGTTAGCCGATCACAGAGGTCTATTTGGAGAATACCAGCTAAATATATTCCAGAGAAATTTCGGACCTTCTCTATGCAGTGCCTTGTAGGCAATGCAGAGTGCTTTAAATTTAACACGTTGGCAGACAGGAAGCCAATGCAGGTCCTGGATACCTGTCCTGATTGACTGATATTTAGGAATATCCAGGACTAATCTAGCGGCGGCATTTTGTATCGCCTGCAGCCTCCTGAGTAGGCTGGCTTGAAGGTTGATGTATAGACCATTGCAATAGTCTAATTTGGATAAAACTAGCGAGGTCACAACCATCTTTCTGGTATTTTTAGGAATAAATGGAAGGATTTTTCTTAAGGTTTTGATGGTGAGATACGAAGAAGACACAACCTTGGAAACCTGGGATTTAAAGTTACGTTTTTCGTCAATAATAACACCAAGATTCTTGGCTTTGGCTACTGGTGTAGGAGGAGGACCCAGGGTGTCTGGCCACCAAGCCGGAGACCAAGGTGGAAAGAGGTTACCAAACAAAACCACTTCAGTTTTGCTTGAGTTCATCTTTAAGCAGTGCTTACTCAGCCAGCTGCTCAGTGCGATCATACAATCATGTAGTTTAAGGGAGTGATTTACATCCTTATCTACTGTCAAAATTGCCAACTGGGTATCGTCGGCATAGGAAGTGGGAGTCAAATTAAAACTTCTGATCAGCGGGGCAAGTTCGGAAACATATATGTTAAAGAGCGTCGGGCTCAACGAGGAGCCCTGAGGAACCCCACAGGGCAGGACAAAGGGTGCTGACTTAAATTTGCCTAGGTGTACCTTTTGGGATCGGCCTGATAAAAATGATGTTAGAAGGGAGAGGGCCTTTCCTTCTATCCCTATGGTTTTTAGACGTTGGATCAAAAGAACATGGTCCACCGTATCAAACGCTGCGGATAGGTCAAGCGGAATGAGAGCCGCCGACCCTCTGCCATCCAGTGCAGTGCGAATTTCTTCAGTAGTTTTTATCAGGGCGTCTCAGTGCTATGATTTGCTCTAAAGCCGAACTGACTATGGTCTAAGAGTTGATTATCTGAGATAAAAGTGGAAAGTTCAACATTTATTATTTTCTCCATAATTTTTGCTGGAAGTGGGAGTCTCGCGATGGGACGATAATTAGCAGGGTCATTTGTGTTCAAGTTAGGTTTTTTAAGAAGCGGCAGGATACAGGCCTGTTTCCAATTAATAGGAAATTGTCCTTGTGAAAGCATCTGATTAAAAATTCTGTACAGATGAGGGCTGATGTGTTGGCTTATATTTTGTAGGATCCTAGGGGGGCAGGGGTCCTCTGGGGATCCTGATTTCGCGACTGAGAGAAGCGTGGCTATTTGAATTGGCGATGTTGGGGTAAATTCTAAGAATGACGAGTTAATGGTAGATTCATGCTCTTTAAGAATAGTGTTGACCTTAGACGTGTCAAACAGTGCATAGATCTGATCAACCTTACTTTTGAATGATTGAGCAAGCGCATTGCAAAACTTTTGGTTGTGATTAGAGGAGTTATCTTTTGTGACCGTAGTCAAATTCTTTATAGTCTGAAACAGTTCTTTACTAGAATTGCCAGTATTTTCTATTTGAAGTGTATAATATTGACTCTTCTCAGCAATTAGTTTTTTCTTATAGTCCGCGAGCATGGATTTATACAGGTATTTTTCGGGTGCTTCGTAGCTTTTTCGCCAGTTCCTTTCTTGTCTCCTAGAGGCTTGTTTTTCTAATCTCAGGGCCTCAGAAAACCAAGGAGCTGATGGTGTCTTTCTATTTTTGTTGACCGAAGTAATAGGTGCTAGTTTTGCAAAGTTAGACTCAAGCCATGTGGTGTACTTTATAGCTTAGGAATCTACTTCTTTTTCAAGGTTTGGTTGGTTTTGAACTAGCTGGTGTGCCAATAATATCGGATCGATTTTATGCCGGGGCCTACTGATTATCTTGATGTTCAATGTATTTCCAGTGTTAGATCGAGGCAGCTTATATCTAAATAATATTGCATAATGATCAGACCAAGTTAAAGGGAGAGTAGAGGGGTTAAGGATGGCGGGATTGTTGGTGAAAAGACCATCTAAAGTGTGCCCGGCTAAATGTGTAGGGTCTTGTATAAGCTGTCTAAGTCCTAGTTCTGATGTCATTTCAAGGAGCTCCCGTGTATCTTTATCTGCTGTTACTTCTAGGTGAAAATTCATATCACCTAAGATGGTGAAGAAATTGGATTGGAGACCTAGTTCTAGTAGTGAGTGGAGGTTAGACAGAAAGTTATTTTTGGGGCTTAGAAGAGCAGCCCATAACAGACAACTGGGAGTTTGGACCAGAACTCAGCATTTTGGGACAACTGTGCTATTTGGGGCTGAATGTTCTGTTCCCATGCCCTTGTATGACTGTCGGCATGTATACCCCCAGATATTTGAAGCACTTTGTCTGAATTTGTCAGTCCTTGGCCCACTCCAGCTCCTCGGATGGGCAGTTGATTGGATATATTATGGATTTGGTTTTGTTCAGGGTAATCCCTGTAAAAGCCCCAAAAATGTGCAGGATCTAGAAGACTCGGGGTACCATGTCTCGAGGCTCAGCCATAAATATGAGGACATCATACGCATATAATGCTATTCGGTCAGAGGCAGCCGGCATCCAGTCCAGTCCCTGGATTTGGGCATCCACCCTCACCCACCTGGCTAAAGGCTCAGTCGCCAAGATGAAGAGCAGTGACGACAAAGGGCACCCCTGCTGAGTTCCCTGTCAGAAGCGGCACCACTTAATCGCACCCGGGCCAACATGTCTGTATACAGCAGTTGTACTTTGCTAATAAACTTAGGGCCAAAGTTCAACCTAGTCAAAAGACAGAACAAGTAGCCCTACTGTACAAAGTCAAAATCTTTCTGAAAGCAAGCAAGAGAGAATGTGACTTCGGCTGCTGTTCGGTCAGGGAGATGGCATTGTGAAGATGATGGATAATATGCCACGTGGCTCGTTGTGGCATGACGCATGATGGATCAAGATGGACAAGGGTGCGGATCTCTCAGAGCAACCGATTAGCTAACACCTTAGCCCATACCTTTGCCTCTATGTTTAAGAGCGAAATGGGTCGATATGACGAGTAGCACTCCGGTGGGTGTCCCGGTTTCAATATCACCACTATCTCTGCCAGGCAGAGATCTGACAGCAAGTTCCCCACCTCCAGGGCTGCAAGTAGGGTCTTAAGCCATGGGTCAAAAATCTGAGTACTAGATGTATTAAAGAATTCTGCCGGGAATCCATTGGAACCTGGCATTTTCCCAACTCTGAGTTTAGTGAGGACCTCTGTCACCTCCTCTTGTGTGATGTCCTCCTCCAGTGCAACCACGTTGTGCCTCTGCAACTGTACCACCTTGAGATCCCTTACAAACTGCTGTAGGTCTGTCTTGCCAGACCGACCTCTGTCTGAGTATAGTGTTGCATAGTAGGAGGCAAAGGACAGGGTGATGTTCTTATTTCCCATCACTCTTAGACCCCTCTCATACAAAACGTATGCAATTGGTTCAGGTTGGGCGGCATTGGTACAGAGCCAGTGATGGGTCTTGCTCTTTTTGTCCCCCCATTGATAGATGTGACTCTGTGTGGTGAGCCACACTGTCCGGGCCTCTTGCAACAATATCTGTTGCAGTACATGTTGCGTGTGAAGGGAGTCCCTAAGGAGCGCCGGTTTGCAGGAAGCCGCCAACTCCCTTTCTACCGGTAGAATACGATTCTCGAGACCGGTCACCTCTTGTCGTCGTCTGCGCTTCCTACCCGAGATGTAACTAATAATACACGCCCGCAGGGTGGCTTTCATTGCCTCCCATAGAGTTACTTGGCTGTCTGCCGACCCGGTGCTTATCTTTAGGTATTGAACAATAGCCGAGTGAATGTGCTTCCTGGCCTCAGCATCACGTAACCACCAGGCATTAAAGTGCCAACAAGCCGTCATCCCACCTGGATCGAGGCATAGCCGCAGCTCTGCCGGGAGTGGTCAGTGAATCCCCTAGTGAGAATTTGTATCTATAACTTTATGTACATCAGAGGTCAGCATGAGGAAGCCCCCTCCCAACATCCCAAAAACAGGAGGTATCTGTCACTGAATAAACTGGGGAGATCTGCCAACCAGGTATGTAAACCCCAATTGTGTACCCTTGTATCAAACTTCCCCTCTCCTTCCCTCCTCCCACAGATCAATCAACATCTATAATACTCAAAAGTAGAGAGCAAGAAAGAAAAAGAAAAGTAAAGCACAGAGAAATATCCAATAGGGTGGGCTAACGCCGTGATGCAGATCTCCAACAAAATGTAGGCCATGGTTATGCATGAGTGGCACCCAAAGGTCCGCCACCCGTGGGCGTCAGAGTTTTTCAGTGTGGACTCTAGTTTGCAGACAAACTGCCTGCAGAACGGTGATGCCTCCAATTGCTTCTGTTCATGCTCTCGTACCACTTCTGTTCCTTATGGCCCCCAAAGCCTCCCCTAGGCTCGGATCACAGGGGTCGAGTAGTGCTAGAAGGCAAGTCTCTCCTCCATTCATGACTAGGCAGCCTCTGGCATGTCAAAGAAGAGCGTGGTATTGTTGAAAATCACTTTGATACGGGCTGAGAAAAGCAACACATTATTTGCATGGCTCCCAGTTTTTATTTCACCTCCAGAAAGGAACGTCTCTGTTGCTAGGGAACACCATGACCCATGCTGAGTTGCACTGTAAGGTGTCCATTGTGCGGGAAGCCTTAAGGATTGTTGGCCTAATTCACAAAGGGCCTCTGCACTCATGGGAGAGGCTCCGCAGTCATGAGGAAGTCTCCTCACTCGGGGCAGAATCTCTGCAATGAGAATTCTCATTGCGGAGATTCTGTCCCGAGAATGGAGACTCTCCTATGACTGTGGGGTCTCCTTCTGTTTCTGTTCATGAAGTTGAACACTCTGGCTATAATGAGGTGCAGAGGGGCCTCCGGCGGGAGACGTCTGGGCCAGTGGCATATAGGCTCACTCAATTGCAAAGCAAGTGAATAATTTTTTTTTCTATTGCATGATTAACAAAAACCGTTGCAACATGAGTAAAATAACATTGTATCAAAAATGTTTCCATATTTCATAAGCAACTTTTCTCTTAATATAATACACATTTAAAACATACAAAAAGTAAAAGACTTGTGATAAAGGGAGACCTTGTATCCAGAATTTCTTAATTCTATAACAGTGGTGCTTCTTTGTGCAATGCCTGCATAAGAGAAGAGATGGAACCTAACTGGTAGCACCATTGCAGAAGAGGCGGCTGACAGAGTAGTGCTCTATGTTCAAACGGTTGTAGGTTGGGATGGGCTAATCCTAAAAAACCTTTGGGCTTTAAAACTTTACAATGTGTAACTTTAAAACTTTAAGACTTTAGAGCATGAAACAGTATCTAAGAACACTCTAGAGTTCAACCTGTGTTGCCTTAACACTATCTGGGTGCCTAGCCTCCCTGACCAGGGTATAGCTGCTTGGGAAGAGCGGATTCAGATGCCATGAGGATTGGGGAGTTCAGTCCTGGGTGCATTGAAAAATTTGTCACCTCTACGCACTTCCGCATGATCCAAGGCTTCAACCTTTTTCAAGTAACAATTTATATATTTCACCAATGCGCAGTTCAGTGTGGTGTTAGATGGATCAAAGCAGGCTAGGACTGCTTCCCTGCAGGATCTTGTGCCATTGTCGATCCACCCCCTGCGTAGCAAGGCCCTTCTGTCCTCTAGGAGGGAGGGGCACAGGCGCAATATGTGTATTATGTCCTCCTTTTGCTGTTTACAAAGCCGGCAGGTTATCTGTTCTCGCCCCTTTTCCATGATGGATAGTGGGTTGGGATAGGGATTATCCCCATCCTTAGCTTCATAAACTGGACTTTTTACCATTCGTTATAAAGTTCATGTAAGGAGCACTGCAGTTTCGAAAGTTGGTAGGTATGCAATGTCATCCAACCGTGTTTACGTACTGAAAGACTGGCCTTGTCTTCTATTAATGAGAGCCGTTTTGTGCTGGTTTTCGCAACCCTTTTGATTTCCTGGTGACTAATAGTTAGGTCCCAGGTGTTTGTTAGGCCAAGGGTATGCAAGGCTTCTAACAAGTAGGACTTTCCCAATGACCAATTTTTTGTGTCCAGTTCTATCCATAGGTGATGGGCCAAAGTGCCCTCCTTTGTGGCCCTAAGTTTATGGCAGCTTATTGCAAAGGCCACTTTACATTCCAGGGCTTGCCTGCATATGCCGAATTCCAGTCTGATTTGAGCTGGTGAGGTATAGGGAGAGAGCTGGAAGATTGTTCTGTAGATCTTCGTGAGCGTTTTTTCAATTAGCTCGCTCCCTTGCTCTTTGAGTGCCTCACTCCCATATGCTAGGGTCGGAAGGATTTTTGCCTGGGCCACCCGGAGGATGGGGGTGCCTCACTCCCATATGCTAGGGTCGGAAGGATTTTTGCCTGGGCCACCTGGAGGATGGGGGTGAGTGTGGATCCTTTGAGCTTGGTGTACAAGGATCTGAGGATGAGCGATAGTGCGGTGCCTTTCTTTTTTGTTTCTTTCATCTGGCTCCTATATCTGCCTTTGTCGTTGAAATGGACTCCTAAGTATTTGTGGGATCCAGTTGCGCCTAATTTTTCTTGCTCTAGAGACCATGCCAGCTTTTGTGATCTCGGGGTGAAGGTGAGCAAAAGAATGATGGATTTAACCCAGATCCTTGTGACTGGGGGTGAATGTTTGCATTGTCCAGCATTCCATCCATCAATTGTTTCTTTTGCATTTGTCGCCCTAAGTGGGAAGGGTATGCCCAGACGTGGGTCCCGTGCTCACTACACCACTGGATTCAAGCTAGCCTGGCTGATGAAGGGTGATGCCCTGAAACCGGTCCCAGGATGCTTGTTTCCGGTCCAGGGAGGACCTGGCTTGGTAGTTCGGGCTGGACTGTTCCCACAAGGAACAGGGTCAAGACTGATTTGCATATGGCTGGGTCCAAACTGGGGTGGTGTGGTGAGCAAAAGAATGATGGATTTAACCCAGATCCTTGTGACTGGGGGTGAATGTTTGCATTGTCCAGCATTCCGTCCATCAATTGTTTCTTTTGCATTTGTCGCCCTAAGTGGGAAGGGTATGCCCAGACGTGGGTCCCGTGCTCACTACACCACTGGATTCAAGCTAGCCTGGCTGATGAAGGGTGATGCCCTAGAAACCGGTCCCAGGATGCTTGTTTCCGGTCCAGGGAGGACCTGGCTTGGCAGTTCGGGCTGGACTGTTCCCACAAGGAACAGGGTCAAGACTGATTTGCATATGGCTGGGTCCAAACTGGGGTGGTGTGGTGAGCAAAAGAATGATGGATTTAACCCAGATCCTTGTGACTGGGGGTGAATGTTTGCATTGTCCAACATTCCGTCCATCAATTGTTTCTTTTGCAGCTTTTGTGATCTGGCACCACAAACCACAAGGATCTTGGTTTTCTTTTTATTGATCAGCCGGCCATTCCTAATCGAAAATACAGTGGTGGTGTCCAGGAGGCGCTGCAGTCCGATCATTGTTTTGCTGATGAGAACCAGGTCATCCGCATATAATAAGTTTGAAAGGTGAAATCTCCCCAGTTTGGGTGAATGGGAATTGATATTATTCAGGGCCGGGGTAAGATCAGATAAAAACAGATTAAATAGAGTCGGTGCAAGAACGCAGCCTTGCTTTAGGCTTTGCATGGTGATTATAGGCCGTGACAGGCGTGATCCATTTCCGATTTTGACTCTGACCCAAGTGTTGTGATGCAGCAACTGAAGAGCCCTCAGTAGGGTGTCCGGGATATTGAGTTGAGCGAGTTTCTACCACAGCTATCCCCTGTTGACCCTATCGAAAGCAGATTGGTAATCGATAAAGCCCATATAAACAGGGTGATTTAAGTTCCGCCTGATCAATCAGCAGAGAGAGCGCAAGTAGGTTCACAGTTGTCCCTGTGTGCTTCATGAACCCAGTTTGATTTGGAGGTATGATTTAATGTGTCTCTGCCCATGTTTGCAGTGAGTTCAGCAGCACATCAGCAAAGTATTTTGCTTCATTGTCAATTAAAGCTATTAAGCGATAATTTCCAGGGATCTTCTTGTCCTCACCCTTGAAGATTGAAGTTAGAATCGAGCCACGCCATAAGGGTGGGATGGAGTTCCTCTCCAAGATGGTTGAGAAGAGCGGGGCTAGCTTGGTGGCCCAAAATATTGGGTCTTCCTTATATATGGCTGGTGGTATGCTGCATGGTCCTGGTGCCCCCTCTCTCTGGCCTTTAACAATTTGTTTCTGAACTAGGACAGTACTGACGTGGAACCCAGGTATGGCCTGGTCACAGCATGCTATGGGATGTTCCTTGGGGTTTTTGGCCACCATTTTTGCTCTTTGTGTGAGGGGTTGCTCAAGTTGGGATTGTTTATTTAAATGATCGTGTAGGAAACAAAACCATGCTGGCTCCGAAATGTTGGTGGAAGCCACCTTAGGGACAGTGCAGCCCAGTCCGTTTATGGTGTGCCAAAAGTTTGTGGAATTATTTGACCTAGTGTCATAAAGTAGTTTTGTCCAGAATAAATTACACCTCCCTTAGATGTTCTCTTTTTGCCACCTTCAATTGTCTTCACGCTTCCCATTAGATTGCATAATATTTTTTGGTCCGGCGGTGACCTTTTGAGGCTTCTCCACAGCTGATTAGACATTTTTTGGCAATCCTTATCAGGTTGCTGGTTCCTCCTCTTTGGGTAGAGTACAGCTTTTGAGTTTTATGATTTTTTGACTTTCCCGTTACCGGCTTTGCGTGCTGGCCTGCGAGTTTTTCAGTGAATGTTGCCCAGCTCAAAACTAGATCTTCCCCTTGATTGTAAGTGTTTACTTGTAGACGTTTGGCTTCAATGGCCAGACCTGGAAGGGAATTCGTAGTGCACTTAATGCGTTTTGGGTTGATTGTATAACTTTCTGGGACTAAGTCCACTGCAGCATCAAACTCGTCCAACCTAATATTAAGGGTGAGCTCTTGAGGTTGATGGTTGCTGACCATCTTTTGCCAAATCCGAATGAGGTAATATTGTTCAGTAGGGCAAGGCTGACTAAGTGTAGAGTCAATTAGATAAGCTCCAGTGTTTGTTAGATATGAAAAATCTGGTAGCTTGTCAGGGGGGAATCGTCCGTTTAAGGCTCTCAAACCAAGGTGTTCTAGGTTTCCTTGGAGTGGCCTTCCTTTCTTATCCTCCTTATGCCACCTGGGTCGATCTTGAATTGGTGTTTCCCAGATACCATCTTGTGCCTTTATTATCTCATTTGCGGGTATTTCCGACATTAGCCCTGTTGTTATAATGTCCAAACTGGCATTCTCTGATATGAGATTTAGAATCATGCTGATTAATTTCTTCGAGAGAGTTATTCTCGAGCTCGGGTTTTGGGGGATGTAAACATTTATCAAGGTTATTTTTTTGTCTGACCGTTAGCGGTTTTGAGTGATCAGCCCACTACTTGCTGCCCTGTGGTATCGCTGTATTGTTCCCAGGAGTGGATGGCACTGGTGATAGATACATAAATTGCAAAGCCAGCACTATTCCGGCAGTGCTTCTGTTTTTTAGTTTCAGGGACATAGTGGTTCGTATAGCCCTCTAGTTGGTGTGCCAACTGCGACAAGGTCTCTTGCAGTATGATAATTTAAAAGGAATGTAAATAGGATATGACTTCCTGATCGCCTGATTTGTTGGCCAGCCTGTTTATGTCACAATATATAAAAGACCAAATTGTACTTGAACACCAACCCTATTCGAGGATCCCAGGGGCAGTGTAATAATATCTCTGCTCAGATGCTGGCTTTTAAAGAATGCCAATCACATCCAGATCCGGGTGTACAATTCTCACTGTTTGTCAATCTACCATAATGCAAATCCTCTTGTTGAAGAAATCAAGAAGAAAAAATGTGTGTAAGGTCAGAATGTACCTCACATAAGCATCACCAAGGGAGCTGCTGGTTGGTACTCACCAGTTTGCTCACGTTTTCATCATTGGTGACTTTCATGACCGTAAAGAAAGGGAATTAGCGTCAAAATAGTGCTCGAGAGGTGAAGAAAAATAAAGAGACAGAAGTGATATGTGAAAGAATGCACAAAGAGTGATTGTGTCATTCTATGTCCACTGGACCCCGTAGTGAAAAAGAGCGAAACTGGCTTCTCCAAGCTAAAATGAGTTGTGACTCACTCGCAAATGTACGTACTTTATTGGATGCCGTGAGCACACTCAGGTTAAAAAGGACGGTATTTTTTAGACCATTTCAATTAGGAAAGGCCAACATGTTTCATTGCCAATAACTTGCGGCAGTTTCATCAGGGCTCGGGACCAGTCTTCACCTCACTGGTACTTCAAACTTAGCCTATGGTGATTGACAAACGATAAAAGAAAGAAAGATGGTGCCAACCAATGAGACCATCTTAAAACGTTAACCGGCAACATTGCCTAGACATTAACACATGCAGTTCAGTAGTGGTAGTATATTTACCAGGTGGTTGCTATCAGAATTCATACCGGCAACACACCTCCTGGGGAGTGTTCACACTTTTTAGCCACACATCCCCTGTAGACAGTCACAGTCGCCGCCCATCAACCTGTGGGTATATATACACATAAACATTAATGAGCGTGTACACACTTCTGAATGTTTTCACATAATCCCCATTTCGTGTGGGATTGTATGCCACACCTCCGTCGGTTTCCCATACTCGGTACATTCTTATTGCTACATTTGTACTGAGTAGCATTGGACCATGTCTGTACTATAAAATTATTTTTTGGTTTTTATTTTTATTTTGTGGGGGCCCCCCTTCTGCCCACACCTCAAACCACTCAACCATAATGCCACTGAGTCAGCAATATCCCGATTGGCAATACGAATCCCAAGTCACTGGTATCACGACTTGGCCCAGCGGATCACTAGAGCATGCTGACCCCGCGTCTATAATGCCTCTTTAGTATCCGTCGGACACTCTCACCGCCCTTCATCATGCTCACACACTCTTAACGCATCTCAGGGGGCGTCCAGCTTGCACTCCTCCCGATCACACAGGGCATTTGCGCGCTCCTTCAAGAGCGTGTACCGGAAGGGCCCAGATAACCCCGCCAAGTGACCTACGCCCAGCCCCAAGACGTGATCGTCTATCGGCGCCATATTGGAGGGATGTCAAAAGTGCGTACTCCACTGTGAAATCTTGCTCGTACTGCATTCTACAGAATAACTTATATTTAAAATGACATTTCCCAATTGCAAAAGTGTTATTAATAGTGCGGGGGACAACTACCATCACTACCCCAAATTCCATTATAACAAAATGGTTAGATGTCAAAGTACTGAGTGTAGACATGCTGGGACCATTATATATTCATCCACTAGTGCCGTATACGCATGCATTATTAGTATTGTACTGCATTTTACGCCCTAATTCATATTTGCAATGGCATTCACCAATTGTAGGGAGATCTTGGTTTTTTATTTTAGGAAACACCTACCATCACTGCCTTCAGTTACAAATGTAGTGGGGAGGAAAATGCTAGACCTTCCTAAAAAAGTGTGGTCTCTCAAAAGTGCTATGCGCTTAATAACATGCCGAAATTAATTTCAAGCCAGAGGACTTCACGCTCATTACTCCAAATTGTGTAGTAGTGCTACAGTAAGTAGATTCAGGCCAGGGTTCTTCGTTTTGCAAAGTAAGTAAATACTCAGCGGTCACTACCCAACATGATTAGGCTGGAGCAAGATGTCCTGTTTCATCAACAGAACCTAATACCATGGTTCATTTTGTTGTATTCATATCTATCTAATCAGAGTACTCCCATCCAGTAGTTCAAACACCAAATACTGTGCATCTCTAATGGACTATCAGCCTACTTTATTCCATTCGATACAGTCATTCAGGCCAATTTGGTCCACCTTCTCTGAAAAGATCCATCGTGCCTCTTTCCTAGCCAGTATATTTTCCATACTCTGTGCGTCTCCCACTACTCTTTCGAGCACTGTCCATTTCAAATCCCTGAACTTGTGTCGCTGCTCTTGGTAATGGCGCACTAATCGTGTGGTCAATTTTCCTGCCTTCAGAGTGCTAATGTGTTCTTGTATCATTACTTTGATTTTGCGGGATGTTAGGCCAATATAATGCAGTCCACAGGCACAGGTGAGTCTATATATTACATTGGTGGTATTGCAATTACTGAATTTGTTCAAGTCCCATATCTTGCCGTTCGCCAACTGCACACTTTTTGATGTCTCAGTTAGATCACACACCAAGCAACTCCCACATGGGAAGTGCCCTGATGGTATGCCAGATTCTTTTATATGTTGGAAGGGGGGGGTATGGACCAGCCGGTCTCTCAAGTTAGGGGCTCTCCTAAATGCAAACCTTGGGGGCAGCATTTTGATCTCACTCGTGTCCAACAATGACCAGTGTTGTCTAATAATCTGCCTGATTCTCGTTGACAGCGGGTCAAAAGTCATAACCACAGGCAGGCAGGCGTCCTTATGCCTTTCGTTCCTTCCAACAGGGCATCACGGGGAGTATTAAGCGCTCTCTTACGTGCCCTTTTCACCACCCTGGTTGGATAGGCTCTGTTTTCGAGCTTTTTCACCAGGTCCTCAGACTGCTCCATGTACATTTTTGTTGATGTACAATTCCTGCGATATCGTAAAAATTGCCCCACAGGAAGGTTATCCCGCAAGGCCCTGGGATGGAAGGAGCAGTAATGTAACAGTGAGTTCCTGTCAGTGGGTTTTTGATGGACAGTTGTATGAAGTTTGTTTTCGGCTGCAGTAATGTCCAGGTCTAGGTAGACAGCAGAGTGCTTACTGATGGTCCATGTAAACTTGAGGCACCTGTCCGCCTCATTGAGCCATTTCAGGAAATCCAGCAATTTAACCTGGTCCAGCCCAGATGCATATCACATCGTCGATAAACTTCTTCCAAAGAGAGATGTTCTGTTGGAAGGGGTTGGAGACATAATGGATAAAATTCTCCTCGAACTGGCTGACATAAATGCAGGCCAGGCTGGGCGCAAATGTAGCCCCTATAGAGGTCCCGGAGACCTGTAAATACAGCTGGTTCTTGTAGCCAAAGAAATTTCTCGTAAGGGCCAACTCCACACACTGCAACACAAAGGACTGCGGTGTGTCATAAAACCATTCCCGTGCCCCAAGTTCCCATGCTGCTTCCACCAGCGTGGCATCTTGGGGTATGCTGGCATACAAGGACTCGATGTCTATAGTCACCAAAAACTGGTGCTCCGGATCATACTCCACAGTGCCCAAGATGTTTAAGATATCGGTAGTATCCTGGACAAATGAGGGTTGAGTTATGACAGATTCCCTCAAGAAGAAGTCAGCGAACTGTGACAGGGGCTCCAGTAATGACTGGATCCCCGACACAATCGGGCAACCCGGTGGTGGGAGCCGAGCCTTGTGGATTTTCGGCAGAATGTAAAATGCCGGCGTGCTGGGCTTTGAATTCACAAGGAAATCAGCTTCTTTGTGAGTAATAAACTTCTTTTCTTTTGCATTTGCCACCATAGCCCTGATCAGATCTTGAAGTTCCCCCGTGGGATCACGAGCCAGCGGCTGGTAATTCGCACGTACCCCCAGTAGTTTAAGGACCTCAGCTTCATAATCCTTGGTGTTCATCACCACCACCGCGCCACCTTTATCTGCCGGTTTTATAGTTATCGTCCCATTATTCTGTAAGGATTTTATTGCTTGCCAATCATTCCGACTCATGTTACAAAAAGTGTATTGACTCCCAGACTGCTCCAATGAAGCGATATCTTGGAGCACCCGTTGCTCAAAAACCAAAACCTCCTGTCCCACGGAAGAGCTTGCAGGACAAAACTGTGAGGGGTGATATAGGTTCGTCGAAAACACAGATGGAGGATCTTGCTTTTTGTCCGCAAAAAACTTTTGGAGTTTGATCTTCCTCATTAGTTAAAAAAACTTCGTCCTGAACTTAAAGGTGTCATGTTTAGGTGTTGGCACGTACCCTAAGCCTTTTATTTAAGACCTGCAACTCTCCGGATGCAAGTTGATGGTCAGACAAATTGACCACTATGTTATTCATAGGGGCGTCCTGCCCCTGCTGCGGGTTATCCGGGGCGAGTATGCCTGCCATGTTTGCTCTGGATTTTGGCGACCCCTGCCTCTTCCCCTCTGGCCACCCCCTCTGTTGTCTCTCTGATTCTGGCCTAAAAAAATCCTCAGTAGAGCACCAAGATCTTCATTAGTTCTATTCTGGGGATTGAATCTAACCCTGTTCTGATTGGACGTGGAGGGTTGCTCACTTGCCTCTTCTTCCTCACTACTGGTATTATCAAAAGTCCAGTTCTGTGGGGTTCTCCTAGCCTGACGGCGTCTTCCTCTTTGATAACTCGATTGTTCTGTACTGGGCTGATAATATTTGTCTTCCACATAGGGAAAGGCCCACTCATGCGTAAACCGTTCAAGGTTGCGTTTCAAACCCTTAATTTTCTAGTTGACCATATAGTTTTTATAGTCAGCAAGGTCACTCTAGATGCGTATCAGCTGTTCTTTAGTGTCAGTGATGGTAGCGTCCCTTTTAATTGCCTCTTCTAGTTCCAGAATCTCCTTTAAAAATTCTTTGCTAAGTCTCTTAGCCATATTGATAATCAGGATTAACCAGTCCCGGGTGCATTTATTCGCGATATAACTCCAATCCACCCGGAACTGCTTGTCCTCCAAGAATATTTTAGGCTCAATCCTTACTATCAAACTGGCTGGGGCGGCACCTGCACAAAGATATTCGGTCATCAATGCCCCATGTAGGGCACCCCGAATCTGGCGTTTTTTCACATAATCTGGCGTTTTTTCACATTCGTCAACTTTTCCCACTCCTCTCTTGCTGTAGTGGTACTAGTTAGTGGAGCATCTGGTAATAGTGAGGGACCAGATAGTATTAATGCAATCTGCTCGTCTGAGAATGCTAGGCATTTCCTCTCCATGACACTCTCTGGGGTAACGATAGTAAACAGGTATATAACCACAGGCTGTTGCAAGAATGGTTAAAATCCACTCGCGGCTACTGTGTATGTTCCAAGAGCATATCCTATTCTTAAGGGGCCGTTCGGAAAGTCAGTTTTGGAGGCTGATTTGTCAGCGTAACAACCGAGTTGTGTTGAGGGTCCTTACGAGCCATTCCCAGTTCTGCGCACCTTCAGGGCATGTAATTGAGTTGTTAAGATCACCCTTCATTCACTTGAGTGGGGGTGGAAAAGTTTTTCCTAATGCGCCTCTAAGGACAGAGTAGGTTAGTCTGGGCTGAGTTAGTTGTCTGTCGCATTCCTCAGACTTTGTTTTTAGTTTTTTTGTTTGTAAATTTGTTTTATTAGCATTTGATTGTATACGAATTACCAACACTGTAAATGATCATTGAAGGTACATAATAGAGTTTCTGCATGCAATGCAGTGCGTCTTCATATCAACATCACATATATTCAAACATTGTTATAGTACTTGCTCATCTGGTGTTTGATAAAAGACACGTGGGGGAGATGCGTTCGGACGGTAAGAGCTTTTGTCTGTATAGTGTTCTACAGTTAAAATATTTATTAGTGATTCTGATGTTGGAAGGCACGACAATGGGGGACGTAACGTTGTAACAGGGGTAAATACAACTGGGATACACTGTGTAGGTGGGCTTGCTTTGTGTTGGAGGCAGGTGGGCTACTTAGTAAGTTCCAGCATCTGGGTATAATGGACCTGGGTTTATAAGGGGAGTGGCTGGGATGGGCACGGGGTTTTTAGTTGGAGTAGGCCGGTGCCAACATTCTGCGGGTTAACCATCTTCAAGGGGGGTGTGCTGCGTATCATTCTGGCCCGGTTCCTTACATTTATTTTGGGGCGGGGTAGACCGTGTGGATGTTGCATCTGTCGCTTCTTGTTTGAAGGCGTGTAAAAGTGTTGCCCATTGCATAGATATGTGTTGTTTACGTGTACCTCTGGCTTGTTCTAGTCTCAGTGTCTCTTCTTCCGATGCTCCCCATTTGCTAACTGCTCCCCTCCAGGCCGCTAGTGGGGGTCCCTCTGGTGTCCTCCAGTGCATTGCTATACTTCTCTTAGCCAAAATATGGCTAGGGATGCAAATCGTGTCTCTACTTTGTGGTGTTTCCGGCGCTTGATTATGCCCAACGTGCATGTTTCCCATGTGTTGAGACCTGCAAGCTCAGTTACCTCTAACAGTGTGGAATGTAACGTGGCCCAGTAGATCTGGAGTGTCGGACAACTCCAGAACATATGGAGAAAGGATGCACTGGGTTCCGAGCACCTAGGGCATGCGAAATGCGTGTCTGGATAGTAGCGTTGGAGGGTTTCGGGGGTCAGGTATGCTCGGTGCAGTATAAAGTATTGTATATTTTTGAAGCGGTAGTTGCGCAATACTTTTTTAGGAAATTCCAATGCCTGTTCCCATTCTTTATCATGGAGGGGCCTTTGGAACTCCGCCTCCCATTTGTCGCGAAGGGGAGTGAGGGTGATCGCATTCAGTGCGCGGATTGCTTTATAGAGCCATGTCACTAGGTACCGTCCGGGGCCCATCTGTAAAAGTGCATGCAGGACGAGATGTGTGGGTGGTTCCGCGTCTGTTGTGTGCCAGACGCAGCGACAATCTGCCAGCAGTTGCCTATGTGTGAGAAACTGACCCACTGGAAGGTCCGTATCTACTACGAGTTCTGTAAATGACTGCAGTTGGCCGTTTACAAACAGGGAGCCCGCCTCAGTGACTAAGTGTTTGGTCCATACGTGCAGGGCGCGTGCTGTATAGTGTGAGCGGCCCCTGGGCAGCCCCACCAGGGGTTGTAGGGGAGAGTACATAGGGGCCGTGCGCGCCATCCTGTGCATGCGTTTCATACAGGTGTGCGCTACTGTTACTTGGAGCGGGCAGTTCGGTATGGGTTTAGCTCCTGGTAGTAGCATGCAGTGTATTACAGGGGCAGATATTGGGCCTTCAGTCGTGTGAGTCTCTTCTAGAGCACGTCCGGCTGTCCACCTCAACAGTCACTGTAGCTGGGCCGCTAGAAAATATGCTTCAAAGGAGGGCGCTCCCAGTCCCCCCTGATCCATTGGCAGCTGTAGCTTGGCCAGGGCTATTTACCTACGACCCACCCCCCAGATGAGAGTCCCGAGGAGGGTGTCTAATTCCTGGAAAAAAAGAGCAGGGAGGAACTACTGGGAGGTTAGTGAAGTAGTATAGTAGTCGTGGGACCAGAATCATGTTTGCCACTGCAATTTTCCCGATAGGGGCCAGTGGGAGGGTTGTCCAGAAATTAACTGAGGATCGAATTCCTGTCAGCGCCCTGCGATGGTTTCCTTCATATATGTCTTGTGGCATGTGCTATAGGCGTACTCCCAAGTATCGTGTTGCCTGGGCGCTCCATGTTATGTCGATTCCTCCCACTTGTACCCATTGGGGGGAGATTGTCTGACAGCGGGTATATTGTGGACTTCGTCCAATTGACCTTTAGGCCCGCTACGGCCTCAAAGTCGGTCAAGGTGGTGAGGATCAGAGTGAGGTCTGATGTAATGTCCCGGACGTAGATGAGTAGGTTGTCCGCGTATAGCGATACGGCATGTATAGTGTCTGCTATTGGGATTCCCCACTGCTCACCCTCTCTGCGAAGCCGGATCACGAGTGTTCCATCACCATGGCGAACAGCAATGGGGAGAGTGGGCAGCCTTGCGCCTTTTGATATCGGGAACGAGGACGATATGTAGTGTCCAAGCTTCACACTTGAAGTCGGCTTGGTATATATGAGCTTAGTTAAGGGTGGGCGAAGTTGGCGGAGTACCACTACGCGGAATTCTGCAGAGTTGAACAAAAATTCAGTGAAACTCCACTCCGTAACTCCGTTCCACTCCATCCCATCCCAATTATCAAAACAGAAACCTCACATACCTTTGGTAAAACAAGTAACTCTATCTTTACATGCTAAAATGCATCTAGTCATCTCACAAAAGTGAAAATGAAAATATAGCAAGCAGTGAGAGAGGTGATGATTTTGGGGTCCTCCCTAACCTAGGGAGAGAACCAAGCAGATGCCTTGAACACAAAGAGCACATCATGCTGAACGATTCGGTGGTGGTCCCATCCTTCTAGGACCACCCCAAGCACAGTTATGGGCAAAAATACAATCCCAACCAAAGGCCCTGCAAAGCATTATGGGACGAGATTCTAGAGTGCAGTGAATATTATAGTATCCAATATCAAAACATTCTTCAAGTGGCAGGCTCTCCCCACTCAGCTGAGAGCTAATACTATAATATTCACTGCACTCTAGAATCTCGCCCATAATGCTTTGCTGGGCCTTTGGTTGGCATTGTATTTTTGCCCATAACTTTGCTTGGGGTGGTCCTAGGAGGATGGGCCCACCACTGAATCGTTCAGCATGATATGCTCTTTGTGTTCAAGGCATCTGCTTGGTCCTCCCCCTACGTTAGGGGGGACCCCAAAATCATCACCTCTCTCATTGCCTGATATTTTTCAAAGCTCACTTTTGTGAATTGGTTATATGCTTTTTAGCATGTAAAGGTAAAGTTGTTTTATCAAAGGGTTGTGGGTGCAGTAGTTAACTCTGCTACATGGCGGAGTCGGAGTTTTTGCATGAATTCCGTGTTTTCAATGTAATGTGTAGTTAGCAAATCTCTGCAACCTCCGCTAGCGGAGTTCATTGCCCACGGTTAAGCTTAGTGTAGGCTAGTAGGGGGAGCCCTATTCCCATCCACTGTATAACCTGGAAGAGGTATGGCTATAATAAGGTATCAAAGGCTCTCTCAAGATCCAGGACCAGGCACGCCGCACATGGAAAACGATTCTGGACCTGGTCCTGGACATGAAACAGGCGTCTGATGTTGTAGGAGGTGTTTCTCCCTGGTACAAACCCGCATTGGTCCTGGTGTATTATCGTGGGGAGGATTGTGGAATACCTATCCACTAGTATTTTCCCATAGATTTTATAATCTGCGGGTAGCAGGGCTATGGGCCGGTATGACCCTAGGTGGTAGGGACCCCTGTCTGATTTGAGGAATGAAACTATCACTGATTCGCGCATGGATTGTGGTAGCTCACCTTCTTCTAATGCTGCCTTGAATAGTTCAGCTAGTCGGGGTACTAACTGCATTGCAAAGGATCGAAAGAATTCCAGTGGCAGGCCATCTAGTCCTGGCGCCTTGCATGTGGCCAGGGCCTGTAGTGCCTGCGTGATTTCTGTTGTGGTGATGTGCTCATCTAGGGTGCGACGAACACTTTGCTCTATACAGGGTAAGGAGTGCGTGTCCAGGAATCTATTTAGGGATTCTGGGGTTTCTGGGTCAGAGGTGGCATACAGTTGTGTGTAATATCGCTGGAATACTTTCATTATGGAGGCCTGGGAGTGGACTAGGTTTCCTGCCATGGTGCGTATTGTAGTGATCGGTTGTGTGGTGGTGTCTTTTTTCACGAGCCATGCCAGCAGCGCCCCTGCCCTGTTACCTTCTTTGTGTGCCTTAGCTGCATGCACTTTGAAGTTATATCTGCTGAGATCCGTAAGCACCTCCGCATACGCGGATTTAGCTTCTGCTACTTGGGCCAGTGTGGCCTTATCTCTATCTGCTGCTTGGGTCTGCGCGGCTAGTGTACGTTCCCTTTCTACAATGCGTCTTTCTAAGGTTTTACGTACTCCTGAGATGTGTTGAATGCACGTGCCCCTTATTACCACTTTGAATGCATTCCATTCCATTGCTCGGGTGGTCGCTGTTTTGGTGTTTTCGAGGAAGTAGTTTTGTATCTGTGTTGCTTGGGTTTGTCTAAATACTGAGTCCTCTAGGCACTCCTTGGGCAGGCCCCATGTGAGGCCTGGTGGTGCGGGCGGTCGCCAAGTTAGGGTGATCATGTGGGCATCGTGATATTACAGGACCCGACCCAGATAGTTGGATTCCTGTACCTTCGAGAGCATGGGGGTGGAGCATAAGAAGCAGTCCAGGAGAACCCGGAGATCGTGCGGTATCGAATGGAACGACTATATACTCTCATCGGGGTGTTTGGATTGCCATGCGTCGGTCAGTGCCCATTACGCTATCCATGCATTGAAGCGTTTTGTTTGTGCTATCGGCGGGGAGGCTGGGTGCAGTGGGTACGATCTATCCAGGATGGTGTCCTGTACACAATTGTAGTCTCCGCCTAATATCCATTGCGCCTGAGTGTGTGAGCTTATTGGGAGGGAAAGGGAGTCCCAGAATTTTCCCTGGTCTGTGTTTGGCGCGTATAGGCTTCCCAGCACCACTGGCTGGCCATCAAGAAGCCCCTGTAGCAGTGCATATTGGGCCTCTGTACCTATTGTTCCTGGACAATTCCTGAAATGGAACCCCGGGTCGTAGCCAAATAAGTGTACCTCGCGCATACGCTGAATATGTCGTGGCACAGAACGTTCCTCTGGAGCGCTTGCGTAGCTTTTCAAGTTCTCCTGCCACTGGGTGAGTTTCTTGCAGTAGTGCAATTTGCGCATTCTGACGCTTTATGTATGCATATACTGCATATTGCTTGCGTGCCGTGTGCATACCTTGCACGTTTAGTGTGAGGATGGTGATGTTGTCCTTATGTGACATGGGGTGTTAGGAGGGTCTGCAGTGGGGTGTTATGGCAAGGCGCAGGAGGGTGTTGTGGTCCCTGCCTCTCCCTGTGTCCAGCTCTGTCATCCCGGTTTAGCTGTAGCGCCTCATCTGCTCGTAGGTGGGTGCACAGTGTGGTGAATAATGACATAACAGGGAATAACAACTGGGGTGGGATGCAATCCCAATACTGGGGACCTATCGCAACTGGCGATACGTCCAAACTTAGCATGTTGTGAGAAGAAAACTCCAATGTATCGTGGGGGCGGCGGTACGTGTCTGTGAGGTGGCTCCATACTATGACACTTGTAGGATTATTGCGCGCCTAGAGACCTAGTGAGGTCTTAACGCTGGCTGTGTGTGTCTTTTTGTCACATACCTCTATCGGCATTACAGCACAATTTATCAAACTGCTTAAATCGCGGGACTAGCTGTCATCTGATTATATCATCGTATCGGCAGTCTGTGGAGTGGCCAGTGGCGGGGTCACAGAGTCTATCTGTGACATCGTCTCTTCGCCCCCTTCTTCTTCACCTGACGAGAAGATGTGTGGGCCTTTGTCTGTGTCTGTTGCAGGTGAGGATGGTCTCAGCTCCGCAGCGGCCTGTAGGGCTCTCCGTCGCTCAGTTATAATTTGTTCCAGGTCTGGTGACCCCATGGATTGGTTATGGAGTTCAGGATTGAACTGTCCGCTTTGTCCTTTTGGGCGGCGCCTGGTGCTTTGTTGCGTTAGGGGGCGCCTGACATACTTGACGCTTGCACTTGGATGTTTATGGCAATGTTGGTCTGCCCAGTCGTGGGCTTCCTCTGGTTCTGTGTAGAAGACTGTAGTTCCTCCATGTATTATTTTGAGGTGGGCTGGAAATAGTAAGGAGTACTGGATTCCCTCTTGACAAAGTCGGCGTTTCACTTCCAGGAACGAGGACCGATGTCGCTGCACCGCTCGGGAGTAATCTGGGAAGAGCATTATTTGTTTGTTCTCTACTTGGACAGGGCCATGTTGCCTGGCTGCTATAAGTACAGCGTCCCGGTCTCTATGGGGCAAGAACTTTACGAGCATCGGGCGGTGTGGGGAGCCAGGCGGAGGCTTCAGGGCCGGCACTCTGTGGGCCCTCTCTATGGAGAAGAATGCTGTGCAGTCTGTCTCTGGAGTGAATGATTTGGTCCATGTCTCCATGTATGTGATTGGATCGGTGCCTTCAACTCCCTCTGGAAGTCCCAACATGCGAATGTTACAGCATCTTGAACAACCTTGAAGATCAGCAATTCATTGCTCCATTGTTGTCACTCGACCCAATAGCGTCTGCAAGGTCTCTTGGTGCGCCTTGATTGTGGGTTGCATGGTGGTGATTGTTTTCTCTCCATCTGTTACCCTGTCTGTGAGCTTGCGATGCTCGTCCCTGAGCAAGCTGTTGTCACAGTGCCAAATCGTTCCTCCATTGATATTCTAGTGTGCTCGATAGCATCCAGTACCTTGTCCATCTTTTCGGAGGGGGTCAGCTCTGGAGGGGCTGTCGCACACTTCGATGGCATTTTGGTGCTTGCTGGATTATCCTGTGTTGTCGCCGGTGTCACTGGGTTCGCGATGGCTTGTTGTTTACCCATGTTGTTGGGTTGGTTGCGGATGGTCACCGAGTAAATCTGTAATCTGGTTCACTATGGGAGGTCTTTCGTGCAGTGGCGCTCCGATTTGGTCTCAGAGGACGGGCGCTTCTGAGAGCCTTAGGCGCAATGGTTTTGACAATTCATTGATGCAATGTGCTGGAGTATGTGAATCTCAGTGTGGCTGTGTGGGCGGGCACGGGGGAGCCGTAGACACCCGCTCTCATGGTGTGTGCTGGGAGGTACCTAAACGGGGGATCCCCAACGTCCTCTACCGTTGGAGTGTTGTTGTCGCTTATTGAGGCCAGTTCATCGTCACCCCACGCCTGGTTGTGCAGCCTCGTGACTCACTAGCACCCTCACACTCCCTTACGTCGTTGCTCACCGCAGGGGGGAGGGGCACAACTCTGGGTGGACGCCTACTGGTCTCTGTGTGCTGCGTGCTGGTCTTTCCCCGTTCACTACAGCTCACCGCTGCCTGGACCGTGGTGGGATCATCTCTTGTCCAGGGTGTAGCAGCAGAAGGTCTTTCTCATTGCTCGCAGGGGTGAGCGCCAAACCCGGGGTCATGGATGCAGCATGACGGCCGCCATCTTAACTCCAGGCGTGCCTTGACCCGGTGCGTGTGATGGCCCCAGATTGCACTGTTCTGACGGGATGTTCCCGTTGCTCATGGGGGCATTGTCGTGGGCTTCTTGTGCTCCGGCCTGTTTCTCTGCGTCTCGTGGCCGTCCACGCCCCCTCACGCGTTGTTGCCTGATATGGGGCGAGGAGCGGAGCGCCGGGCGAGCGCCGGTATATGTCCGCCACTTGTTTAGCTGCGTTGCGCTGTCCCTCACTGTCTCCACAACCGCAGCGGCAGAGTCATTGCCTGTTTAGGGCGCAGCAGTGGGAGCCAGAGCCCGGTTGGAGGCCCGTAGGGGCGAATGCCGTCCCCGGAGCCCGGTGGCCGCCATCTTGTTCTAGGGTCTGTTCCAGCTCGGGGCACGTATTTGCATCGAATCACAGTGTCTTCGAGGTAGGGAACCCAGTGTCAGCCTCTCGTGGTGTTCCGGTGGCTGTGGGTTCATTTTCTGCCAGCTAGGCATGGTGTGGTTGGCGAGGTTCGTGCCCGATGTCGGAGCCTCAGCTCGGCACGTCCGCCATTGTAGCCTGCTTGGCCACGCCCCTCCTGCATTCCTCAAACTTTTTAGGATATGTTGGTATCCTGGTTTCTTTACGGGGGAGATGGTAATTACCCACTGTTTGAAGGTGTCAGTGTGTCCAAGTGTGCCAGAATACCTTGGTTGTTTCGTTTTCTTTGTAGGGCCCAGGTGTGATCAATTCAATAGATACAATCTCATGCGATGTAACTTCTCCCAAGGAACCAGTAGCTTTGATTAGTGTCAGGATGTTTCCACGGTTTAAAATATAAAATGCGTCTTTAGACTTGTATTCATGGTGAAATAGTGTGCAAGCGGTGGTGGTTTGTGGCAATATTGCGTCTGAGCAGCCGTCTTGTACTCTAGCAGGAGCTTCAGTCTCCCAGATTAAGTGGGCAGGGGAGGTTTGGTTGGATTTGGGTGGTCCGAGTGGGTTAAGCTGTTCTTGACCTGCTCCCCTAAAGCATAGAAAGGTGACAGTTGCCCCCCCTTGTTTCGCTGGACGGATTGCTGAAAAGTGCAGATAGGCCCCCTTTGTGGGAATTGGGGGCCAGACTTGGTCTGTCAGTTCCGTGGAGCGCTTGGTGGGATCTTTTTCGCTCGGTGTAGCTGAGCCAATGGCATTTCGCATGGTGTTTGTTAGGTCCGATTTCTCCATGCAGGTCTTTTTTCCATGTTTGGTGGGCCTACTCCAGTTTGGAGCCAGGGAATTTGGCCAGGGGCTAAGCCCCCCTTCCCCCACAAGGTGTCCTGGTCTACCGTGGCCCTATCTTGCTTCTTGGTTTTTGCATAGTTTGCCTGTTTTGCCTGGTTTGCAACGGGGCCTCTATTTGGTACCGTAGCTGAATCAATGACTGTGGGAATATTTTCTTTATTAGATTCCATGTTGTTAGTCTTTTGAGTTTTGGGAATGAGTGCAGGGGTTTGGCCAGATCCTGTGGGTGACCCTGTACGATCGCTGAGCTGTCGTTTTTCCTGGAGGGCGGTAGTGTGGATGGAGCTTTTCCTTGTTTGGAAGAGGGGGTAGGATGCTAAGTTGTGGTTTCTAGTTAGATTTTTATTCCTACCTTTCCTTCTTTTTGTTCGTTTGCATGCTGGCTTTCCTTTGTCCAGTCGATGTACCCTATCCGGAGCAGCTGGGGAGGGGGAGGAATTTTCCCCAGGGCTGGTGACTGTTATAGGGGCAGTGGAAGCAGTAAGGCAGTATGTATCAGGATTGCTGTCTGTTTTAGCCAAATTTCCAGTCCAGTCTCAACTGCCCCTTCGGCTTTTGTCTCGTCTGTATAAACAGAAGGGAAGTCTTTATCAATTTCTTCCTCAGCTTCCAAGACCCATTCACCAAAAGCTTTGGGCTTTTCATTGGTTAGATCTTTCAGCTCCCCCATTAGCTTTGTCATCACCTCCGGGAGTGAGCTTAGTTTGTCTAGGACTGGAGAACAATTACATGTTTGACGGAAGTTGTCAGCGTCGTCCTGGGCTCATTTTATCAGATTCTTTAAATTTGTGATCTTTTCGTCGATACTTGCTACATAAAGAGCCAAGGTGTTTAAAAGGCTGATCTGTATGTCCATTCTGTTAGCTTGAAAGGACATTGCGTCTACTGACCTCGGTAGAATGGCGAGGGCTGTAGCCCAGGTTAAGTCTTGTTGTCCTTTAACTTCCTCTTTTGAAGTTGTTGTTGTAGGACTTGAGTTTTTTGGGGCTTCGCTTCCATAGAATGAGAGCATAATCTCCCATTCCTTTGGGCGGAAGTAGGATAAGTCTTTTGAGAGATTTTGGGAGTCTTCCTTGGGAGGAGCCGATTGGTTTCGTCCATATGCCTGTGGGTTTTTGCATTCTGGAGCGTCTACGGGTAATGATGTACCCTCAGGTTGATCCATTTTCTGTAATGCGAAGCATGCTTTGTCCCCAGGAGCAGCCCACTTCCTCTCTCCTGCCTCAATCTGGGAGATCAGGTGGGACAGATCTTCCCTGTCCAGTGACGAATTGAGCAAGGGTTGCAATAGTTCCCCTTCCATCTTTTGTTTTTGGGCTGCTGCGCTGGCGCGTCTCTCAATATTTTCTTTGTCCTCACATGATAGTCCTGCTTTACCCCGTTGTTTGGTGCCAAAAGAGGCTGTCTGAAACCCCGCCCTATCCAGGGTGGCAAGAGGAGCTAGAGCCTCTTCCTTATGTAACAGCTCCCTAAGCAGCTCCGGTTACCCAAGGGATCGGCTTGTTCCTGCTGCTCCTGGTGGCGTTTTTTCCTGCTGAGGAAAGGCTGAGTTTGACCCCCCCTGACATATGGCTATTATGGGGCTCAGCGGGATGGGCAGGACCTTTATACATGAATTGCTGGAGAAGATGGCTGACCCTGCATTCTTAAGAAAGGTGATTTGCGAGGTACTTTTTGGTTGCAAGAGAATAGTGCTAGGCCCTCGAATGCTGGTTGCAGCTGTATGTGGTGTTGGATCAGTCTCGAGGTCTACTGTAGGTATAGTTGGTGATAGATATATCATCTGGCCTGATATAGCTGTTGATTTGCTTTTTGTGAGCTGGTACCGGCACCGCCGGCCCTCGTGTTCTGCCAGAGCGCATATCTTTATCGGGTAATTCAGTCGGATTAGGGCAGTTGTAAAATGGACCGGATTAGGTATGAGAGGCAGAGAATACCAAGAGAAGAGAAGGTGGCTCAAGTTGTTTTAGGCCTATATCCTGCGGTGATTGGGGTGATCCACACTACCTCCAGAGCTCTGTGCGGTTTGCTCTCTATGGTGATCCTTGGTGACTTTAAACCCCTTTTGTGCCCGTTGTTGTGGTTTTTTAAAAATGTTACCCTTCTTTATGTATCCTTAATGTGTCCTTGATGTTGTTGGTTTGCTTTTGTTACTTTACATTTTTTTTTCTTGGAGCTCTTGTGGAAGTTTCTTTGGTCTCTAGATCCTCTGATGTGGTGAGCACAACCCACACTAGCCTGATGCTGGCCGATTCCGTGGGTCGCCAACCACAGCTACACAATTACCCTCCCCGCCAGGTCATGCTAATGACTGGGGACTAGAGACTGGAGACAAGGGGACTGGAGGGTGGACTGCAGTATTTACCCCTTTACAGAGGTCGCCAGAACCAGGTGCAGATACTAGTGCTAATACTAGTACTGAGATTGAGGCTGGGGGGTGGTGGCGAAGAGAGGATGTAGATGGATGGAGCAGGCTGCCGCTGCAAAGGGAGATTGCTCACCGTGCTCATATTCCCGTGCGATGAGCTGACTATGGTGGCACCTCGTTCCTTCAAGCTTCAGGGGCTTGTCGGGGACTTGCCTCTTGTCGTAGCCATAGCCAGCCCCCCTACTCCTCTAAACCATACAGGGGAGTGCGGGCTGCTGAGGAGACGCAGAGGGGCTGCAGCTGAAGGCAGGCAGACAGGCAGGCAGGCTTATACTGCTGGTGGGCGTGGCTGGCGCATTGCAGGAGGCGGCCGCAGGGGTACCGTGCCTCGCCGCTCCTGCCCCCAACGCCTAGGACTGGAGCGGGCCCTCAGGACCCAGACTCCAAAATGGCCTTGGCCCGCAGCCCACATACAGAGATTGCCCATCGTAAACAGAGACAGCCCAGAGACAGCCTAGCACGGGCAGCATGACAAGGCACTGATGCAAGCATCGCCGCTTCCTCAGCTGCCTCCGCTCCTTGCAGGAGGAAGCTCTGTACTCCGGAACTGCTCCCCCTCTGTACACCAGTACAGCTCCAACTCCAACAACCAGGTAAGCAAAGCAAGTGGACAGCTCTCCTTTGGGGACCCAAGACTGTATCCAATCTGCAATGAAATACGTGACTCAGGTGCCCTATGAGCCCTCAGGTATCCCCACAATCTGGAGGTTATTATGGCGGGAGAACCCATGTGCATCTTCTGATCTTGCCTCCAGCTGGTGCACCTGCCATTTGAGATTCGATACTGTGGCATGCAGAGACTTCAATGGGTCCTCCATCTCTGATATTCTACCCTATGCCTCCATGACCCTTGCTGTTGTGGTGCACAAATCCTGACACAATAAGGAAGCATCAGCTTGAAGTTCTCCAATCTTCCCTTCCAACAAGAAGCATGAGTCTTCGATGACTTGTAGTACGGCTGCCGATTAGTCAGTTGTCGGTGGTGAGGAGCCACTTCCAACAATGGCACCCCGGGGGTTTGTAAACTTATCAATGCACCCTTGTGTTGCTGGAGTACCTGAAGTTTTGTCTTTCCCCAAATTGGGATGTCCAAATTCTACCACTAGGATCGACATGATTACTATAATGGGTCTATCCCCAGTCCTCTCAGAGCGGCCTAGTGGGTCTCTATGGGACAAACCACCCATGAGCAGTGATAAGCTCATGCTCACAGTCTCTCAAATTACAGTTCTGGTGTTTGTTTTCTGGCAGTGGTTAACTGGGAGAAGCTGCCTCCCCATGCCACCTCACCTCAGTGGTCATCCTCGCAAGGCAGGCCTTGGTGATGCACAGTAGGAATGCCCCTGATTGAACCAAACTACCAGGTGGGATCCCTGTTCTCCTTTCTGCAGGTCAAGGCTTGTCACCAGCTTCGGCTCAGGACCCCAGAGCTCCAAACACCACGCATTCCCCAAGAGCTCCCCCTCTGCAACCAGGTAAATCCCCATTTTGCCGGACCCTAGACCAGGCTTCGCAGTGCTACGAGCAGAAGGGCCAGGCTCCAGCAAGCAAGGACTTCCTCTCCTTCCTCTCCTTATTACCACGGCCTCATGGTCTCTCAGGCCCGAGGCAGCCGTCCCCTACACAGCCTCCATATCCACCTTCCTGTGGTGCAGGTGGCCGTTTCAGGCGTTCATCGAGAGGAGTTCCCCTCTGTGGGTTTCACTTGCGTCATTTAGCGCAGGGCGGCAGGCTCCCACCTCATCTATCTACGGTCTTGTTCGTTGCTCCAGACATTAGCCTCTTGGTCAGTGGATTGTCTCCTGGTCCGCAGGGCCATCGCTGGAGGATCTAAGCAGTTGGAGCCCGCAAAGGCCCACAGGCTTTGGATCAGCTGTCGGGTAAAGTGGAGAGGCAGTGGAACTCAGCAACAAGTGGCCACCATGTTTGGCATCGCAGCCACACCCCTGAGGTTGCCCTTCTTATACCCAGTGCCAACCTGTGGATGGGGGATGCCCCCTTTGTCTAACTTTCACCCTTTTCTGGGTGTGGCTCCAATCTGTGTAGGGGGACAAAGGCAGGTCTATGTGTTAGCTGCATTTCTCAGTGGCAAGAAGCTTTAGAAGTAAGGAAGGGGGTGGACACAAACCTCAGGTTACCCTTTGAAGTTCAGGACAGGTGGAGAATTCTCCCCTCCACCCCAGGCCATCCTGCTCAGGAGAGAAACACCCTGCCCCACGCCCAAGGCCATTTTCTTGCCTGTCTGGAAGGAATACCCATCACGCCACAGGAGAGCCACTCACAGTCATGTGATCCTGGACGCTGACAGAAAGGCATATTTAGTTTTGGCAGAAAATTGCTAACTTTCTGAAAGTAGCATTTTAAGAATTGTAACTTAAAATCTAACGTTATCATTTAAGAGAATTTTAAATTACAATTGAAGCGAGTGGAGGAAGTATTTCTATATCTGCTCCCAAACTGAAGTTATCGCTTATTAAGGTAATAAGGTAACTTAGTGTTAGTCTCTTGGAGAGATAGCCTTGCTAGGGTGAAAAATGCCTTGAGGAGTTTTTCACTGTCAGAACATGTAAAATGTAATTACACGTCTTACTTTTTAAATACCATGTACCCTGCCTTATGAGACTTTAGGGCTACCTTAGGAGTGATGTGTAAGCATTAAAATGAAAGGTTTAGGCCTGGCAAAAGGTTTCTCTTGGCAGGTAGAAATGGCTGTTATAAACTGCCCTAGAGGCTTCAGTGGCAGGCTTGAAAAATGTTTTACAGTACTACTTTAAAGGGTAGCATAATGAGTGCTGCAGCCCACTTGCAGCATTTAATTTACAGGCCCTGGTTACAGTGAGTACTATGTACTAGGGGCTTAGTTATAAGTTAATTAAATGTGCCAGTTAGGTGTAGGCCAATTTCACCATGTTTAAGAGAGAGAGCACAAGCACTTTACCACTGGATAGCAAGGGCAAAATGCCCAGAGTCCTAATACCAACAAGAATTTGTTCATCAAAAACAGAGTAGTGATGGCAAAAAGTCTGGGGGAATACCACGCCACAAATGTCAGGTTTAACATGTACTTACTCCAATACTAATTCTTTTGATTTGTGTGATATGCAATTTTCTTTTTATAAGAAGGATCACAATTATTTAGTTAAAGGGTGGGTCAAACTACAGGGGATAAAAGAAGCTGCCAGCAAGGAGAGGAAACAAGAGGAACACAGCAGAATTTGAGATGGATGACATTCAAGACAAGTGTAGTGTGAGCTCAAGGCTTTGAAGGAGTTAAACCTGTGAAAATCAACAACTTCTTTGTAATGAAAGAATAAAATAACATTTAATTTCTAGGCAAATTGAAGTTCTAAATGTCTAACGTAATGTGTTTTTCCTTCTTTTCCATGGGAAGAAAGGTTTTTTGTGATAATCATGGAATTTTGATTCATGAATAGCGCTTCCAGGAGTGTTCAGACTAGTCCATGCATCATAACCTGTTCTTGATAGTGTAAGTTGGAAGGACACAGAGAGATGCTTGTATTGTGAAAAACCTTGGGAGCCTAAGGAGAATGTAATTGTTTCACTTCTTTTTAACCTGATTGGACAGTCTTATGTGTTTTTCAGTTCAGTGCAACGCAGATCAGTTGATCTGAGAATAGAGCAGAGCACAGTAGGGGATCTTTAGAGTCCTCTCTCACAGACAAAGGACTGGCTTTCTTGTCTTTCCTTTTCAGACACCCCTACACTGGATTGTGCTCTGATTTATAAGACTTTGTTTTAATTCAAACTGCATATTAAATTAAATACATGGTTTGATTATTAATTGCAACTAATCTGATTTTTTTCTGTAAATAATTAACTTTTAATAAACCTTCATGGTTTTATGCTAAAACATTATCTGTCCTTTTTATGGAGCCTAATGTGCTTCACATAATATTCAATGTATTGATTTGTTGAGTAGGCTCATTTGTGAAACTTCATCTACCCAATAGCACTTTATGTCTGAAATAAGCACATAGAAAAGCGCTAGCACATGTGAGTGGATGCTCCGTAACAGGATGAAGACATAATCTAGCAACGTGCAAATGAAATATTTTGCGGATCTGACACTAAGGCTGTTTATATTGTCGGTCGGAGTTGCCTCCAATTGGCGGTCCTGACCGTAGCATTACAGTGTGACCGCACATGGTGCGGTCGCACACTCCCATTTCTCTATGGGAGCTTGTGCTACGGCCACAAACTGGTCGCAGCACAAGCTCCCATAGAGAAATGGGAGATTCTGTTAATCCCTTCACCGCGTGGCAGGCACCTCAAGGTGCAGGAATTAACAGGGGGGCACCATAGGTGCCCCGTCGGCCCCCAAACGGAGGCCGCAGGGAGAAGGGGGCCCTGCTGGGGCCCCAAAAATCACTTTACAACAGGCTTTCCATGTCGGAAAGCGACATCATAATCCCGACAGCGGAAGCGCCGTCGTATAGGACTGGAAGCCTGTCGGAAGCCAGTGGAAATGACCGGCCGGTTTCAATTCGAACCGCCTAGACTGAAATTCGGAGGTCGGAATTGAAACCGTTGATGTTGGTTGGAAAGCCTCCAACCTGTGGTTGGAGGCTTTCCGACCGACATCAAAATTAGGCCCTAAATCATTGCAATGCTAACTTCCCTGGATATGCGCAAGACTCATAGATATTACACGATAGTAGCCTCCCTTCTACCATGTCCCAGTTGTCTCAGAAGCATGGCTGGCTTTTAGATACATTTTGTATTTTTGTACTTATATTATTGCAAATCTGCACTCATTTATTTTTAGCTATTATTTTTTTACAAGAAATATATCCAAAATTCAATAATGCTTTAAATATCATGTACGGTATTATCTGCATCAAATTATATATATATATATATATATATATATATATATATATATATATATATATATATATATATCACTGCTCCAAGGTTGTCCACCTGTAAGTAGCACTCGAGCAACAGCTTGATTCATGTGTAGGTAAGGACGGGGAACCGCCCGCAGGAGACGCTTCATAGTGGTATTGCCTGACGCGTTTCGAATCACCATATGATTCTCTTCAGAGGCTTTAATGGAACGGAGTGCGCAACCGCTGACCCACTTCTGACACACCCCCCCAATGGGAGGCTCGAATTAAACTGTGCCTTCTGGGAAGTGTAGTGCGGGGGGCACATAATCAAGTCCTGTATGGACCCCACAGGTGGGCCCGTCCACGATCCTGTATACAGCTGCTGTTCCACTTTCGTGGCCCTCAATCTTACGGGGTGGTGCACACTCCGCGGCTGGACTGCCGCGTTAAAATCACTGCTCCAAGGTTGTCCACCTGTAAGTAGCACTCGAGCAACAGCTTGATTCATGTGTAGGTAAGGACGGGGAACCGCCCGCAGGAGCCGCTCCATAGTGGTATTGCCTGACGCGTTTCGAATCACCATATGATTCTCTTCAGAGGCTTTAATGGAGCGGAGTGCGCAACCGCTGACCCACTTCTGACACACCCCCAATGGGAGGCTCGAATGAAACTGTGCCTTCTGGGAAGTGTAGTGCGGGGGGCACATAATCAAGTCCTGTATGGACCCCACAGGTGGGCCCGTCCACGATCCTGTATACAGCTGCTGTTCCACTTTCGTGGCCCCCAATCTTACGGGGTGGTGCACACTCCGCGGCTGGACTGCCGCGTTAAAATCACTGTTCCAAGGTTGTCCACCTGTAAGTAGCACTCGAGCAACAGCTTGATTCATGTGTAGGTAAGGACGGGGAACCGCCCGCAGGAGCCGCGCCATAGTGGTATTGCCTGACGCGTTTCGAATCACCATATGATTCTCTTCAGAGGCTTTAATGGAGCGGAGTGTGCAACCGCTGACCCACTTCTGACACACCCCCAATGGGAGGCTCGAATGAAACTGTGCCTTCTGGGAAGTGTAGTGCGGGGGGCACATAATCAAGTCCTGTATGGACCCCACAGGTGGGCCCGTCCACGATCCTGTATACAGCTGCTGTTCCACTTTCGTGGCCCCCAATCTTACGGGGTGGTGCACACTCCGCGGCTGGACTGCCGCGTTAAAATCACTGCTCCAAGGTTGTCCACCTGTAAGTAGCACTCGAGCAACAGCTTGATTCATGTGTAGGTAAGGACGGGGAACCGCCCGCAGGAGCCGCTCCATAGTGGTATTGCCTGACGCGTTTCGAATCACCATATGATTCTCTTCAGAGGCTTTAATGGAGCGGAGTGCGCAACCGCTAACCCACTTCTGACACACCCCCAATGGGAGGCTCGAATGAAACTGTGCCTTCTGGGAAGTGTAGTGCGGGGGGCACATAATCAAGTCCTGTATGGACCCCACAGGTGGGCCCGTCCACGATCCTGTATACAGCTGCTGTTCCACTTTCGTGGCCCCCAATCTTACGGGGTGGTGCACACTCCGCGGCTGGACTGCCGCGTTAAAATCACTGCTCCAAGGTTGTCCACCTGTAAGTAGCACTCGAGCAACAGCTTGATTCATGTGTAGGTAAGGACGGGGAACCGCCCGCAGGAGCCGCTCCATAGTGGTATTGCCTGACGCGTTTCGAATCACCATATGATTCTCTTCAGAGGCTTTAATGGAACGGAGTGCGCAACCGCTGACCCACTTCTGACACACCCCCCAATGGGAGGCTCGAATGAAACTGTGCCTTCTGGGAAGTGTAGTGCGGGGGGCACATAATCAAGTCCTGTATGGACCCCACAGGTGGGCCCGTCCACGATCCTGTATACAGCTGCTGTTCCACTTTCGTGGCCCCCAATCTTACGGGGTGGTGCACACTCCGCGGCTGGACTGCCGCGTTAAAATCACTGCTCCAAGGTTGTCCACCTGTAAGTAGCACTCGAGCAACAGCTTGATTCATGTGTAGGTAAGGACGGGGAACCGCCCGCAGGAGCCGCTCCATAGTGGTATTGCCTGACGCGTTTCGAATCACCATATGATTCTCTTCAGAGGCTTTAATGGAACGGAGTGCGCAACCGCTGACCCACTTCTGACACACCCCCAATGGGAGGCTCGAATGAAACTGTGCCTTCTGGGAAATGTAGTGCGGGGGCACATAATCAAGTCCTGTATGGACCCCACAGGTGGGCCCGTCCACGATCCTGTATACAGCTGCTGTTCCACTTTCGTGGCCCCCAATCTTACGGGGTGGTGCACACTCCGCGGCTGGACTGCCGCGTTAAAATCACTGCTCCAAGGTTGTCCACCTGTAAGTAGCACTCGAGCAACAGCTTGATTCATGTGTGGGTAAGGACGGGGAACCGCCCGCAGGAGCCGCTCCATAGTGGTATTGCCTTACGCGTTTGAATCACCATATGATTCTCTTCAGAGGCTTTAATGGAGCGGAGTGCGCAACCGCTGACCCACTTCTGACACACCCCCAATGGGAGGCTCGAATTAAACTGTGCCTTCTGGGAAGTGTAGTGCGGGGGGCACATAATCAAGTCCTGTATGGACCCCACAGGTGGGCCCGTCCACGATCCAGTATACAGCTGCTGTTCCACTTTCGTGGCCCCCAATCTTACGGGGTGGTGCACACTCCGCGGCTGGACTGCCGCGTTAAAATCACTGCTCCAAGGTTGTCCACCTGTAAGTAGCACTCGAGCAACAGCTTGATTCATGTGTAGGTAAGGACGGGGAACCGCCCGCAGGAGCCGCTCCATAGTGGTATTGCCTGACGCGTTTCGAATCACCATATGATTCTCTTCAGAGGCTTTAATGGAACGGAGTGCGCAACCGCTGACCCACTTCTGACACACCCCCAATGGGAGGCTCGAATGAAACTGTGCCTTCTGGGAAGTGTAGTGCGGGGGCACATAATCAAGTCCTGTATGGACCCCACAGGTGGGCCCGTCCACGATCCTGTATACAGCTGCTGTTACACTTTCGTGGCCCCCAATCTTACGGGGTGGTGCACACTCCGCGGCTGGACTGCCGCGTTAAAATCACTGCTCCAAGGTTGTCCACCTGTAAGTAGCACTCGAGCAACAGCTTGATTCGTGTAGGTAAGGACGGGGAACCGCCCGCAGGAGCCGCACCATAGTGGTATTGCCTGACGCGTTTCGAATCACCATATGATTCTCTTCAGAGGCTTTAATGGAACGGAGTGCGCAACCGCTGACCCACTTCTGACACCCCCCAATGGGAGGCTCGAATGAAACTGTGCCTTCTGGGAAGTGTAGTGCGGGGGGCACATAATCAAGTCCTGTATGGACCCCACAGGTGGGCCCGTCCACGATCCTGTATACAGCTGCTGTTCCACTTTCGTGGCCCCCAATCTTACGGGGTGGTGCACACTCCGCGGCTGGACTGCCGCGTTAAAATCACTGCTCCAAGGTTGTCCACCTGTAAGTAGCACTCGAGCAACAGCTTGATTCATGTGTAGGTAAGGACGGGGAACCGCCCGCAGGAGCCGCTCCATAGTGGTATTGCCTGACGCGTTTCGAATCACCATATGATTCTCTTCAGAGGCTTTAATGGAACGGAGTGCGCAACCGCTGACCCACTTCTGACACACCCCCCAATGGGAGGCTCGAATGAAACTGTGGCTTCTGGGAAGTGTAGTGCGGGGGCACATAATCAAGTCCTGTATGGACTCCACAGGTGGGCCCGTCCACGATCCTGTATACAGCTGCTGTTTCACTTTCGTGGCCCCCAATCTTACGGGGTGGTGCACACTCCGGAGCTGGACTGCCGCGTTAAAATCACTGCTCCAAGGTTGTCCACCTGTAAGTAGCACTCGAGCAACAGCTTGATTCATGTGTAGGTAAGGACGGGGAACCGCCCGCAGGAGCCGCTCCATAGTGGTATTGCCTGACGCGTTTCGAATCACCATATGATTCTCTTCAGAGGCTTTAATGGAACGGCAATACCACTATGGAGCGGCTCCTACGGGCGGTTCCCCGTCCTTACCTGCACATGGATCAAGCTGTTGCTCGAGTGCTACTTACAGGTGGACAACCTTGGAGCAGTGATTTTAACGCGGCAGTCCAGCCGCAGTGTGCACCACCCCGTAAGATTGGGGGCCACGAAAGTGGAACAGCAGCTGTATATAGGATCGTGGATGGAGCCCACCTGTGAGGTCCATACAGGACTTGATTATGTGCTACCCGCACTACACTTCCCAGAAGGCAGTTTCATTCGAGCCTCCCATTGAGGGTGTGTCAGAAGTGGAGTCAGCGATTCACCACTCCATTAAAGCCTCTGAAAGAATCATATGGTGATTCAAACAGCGTCAGGTATACCACTATGGAGCGGCTCCTACGGCGGTTCCGTCACTACCTACGCATGAATCAAGCTGTTGCTCAGTGCTACATAGGTGGACAACCTTGGAGCAGTGTTCTAACGCGACAGTCCAGCCGCTGAGTGTCACCACCCCGTAAGATGGGGGCCACGAAGTGGAACAGCAGCTGTATATAGGATCGTGGACGAGCCCACCTGTGAGGTCCATACAGGACTTGATTATGTGCTACCCGCACTACACTTCCCAGAAGGCAGTTTCGTCGGGCCTCCCATTGAGGGTGTGTCAGAAGTGGAGTCAGCGGTTGCTCACGCCGTTCCATTAAAGCTCTGAAGAAGAATCATATGGTGATCAGCGCGTCAGGCAATACCACTATGGAAGCGGCTCTGCGGCGGTTCCGTCCTTACCTACACATGAATCAAGCTGTTGCTTCGAGTGCCTACAGGTGGACAACCTTGGAGCAGTGACCTACGCGGCAGTCCAGCGCGGAGTGTGCACCACCCGTAGATTGGGGGCACAGTGGAACAGCAGCTCTATAGGATCGTGGACGGGCCCACCTGTAGAGTCCATACAGGACTTGATTATGTGCTACCCGCACTACACTTCCCAGAAGGCAGTTTCGTCAGGCCTCCCATTGAGTGTGTCAGAAGTGGAGTCAGCGATTGCTTACCGTTCCATTAAAAACTCTGAAGAATCATATGGTGATTCAGCAGCGTCAGGCAATACCACTATGGAGCGGCTCCTACGGGCGGTTCCCGTCCTACCTACATGAATCAAGCTGTTGCTCGAGTGCTACTACAGGTGGACAACCTTGGAGCAGTGATTTCAACGCGGCAGTCAGCCGCAGTGTGCACCACCCGTAAGATGGGGACCACGAAGTGGAACAGCAGCTATATAGGATCGTGGACGGGCCCCTGTGAGGTCCATACAGACGATTATGTGCTACCCGCACTACACTTCCCAGAAGGCAGTTTCATTCAGGCCTCCATTGGAGGTGTGTCAGAAGTGGTCAGCGTTGCCATACCGTTCCATTAAAGCCTCTGAAGAGAATCATATGGTGATTCAGACGCATCAGGCAATGCCACTATGGAGCGGCTCCTACGAGCGGTTCCCGTCCCACCTACACATGAATCAAGCTGTTGCTCGAGTGCTACCTCAGGTGGACAACCTTGGAGCAGTGATTTTAACGCGGCAGTCCAGCCGGATGTGCACCATCCCGTAAGATGGGGCCACGAAAGTGGAACAGCAGCCGTATAGGATCGTGGACGAGCTCACCTGTGAGTCCATACAGGACTTGATTATGTGCTACCCGCACTACACTTCCCAGAAGGCAGTTTCATTCGGGCCTCCCATTGGGGGGTGTCAGAATGGGTCAGCGATTCTTACCGTTCCATTAAAGCCTCTGAAGAGAATCATATGGTGATTCGAAGCGTCAGGCAATACCACTATGGAGCGGCTCCTACGGGCGGTTCCCCGTCCTACCTACACATGAATCAAGCTGTTGCTCAGTGCTACTTACAGGTGGACAACCTTGGAGCAGTGATTTCAACGCGGCAGTCCAACCGCGAGTGTCACCACCCCGTAAGATTGGGGGCCACGAAATGGAACAGCAGCTGTATATAGGATCGTGGACGGAACCACCTGAGTCCATACAGGACTTGATTATGTGCTACCCGCACTACACTTCCCAGAAGGCAGTTTCAGTCGAGCCTCCCATTGAGGGTGTGTCAGAAGTGAGTCAGCGATTCGCACACCGTTCCATTAAAAGCCTCTGAAGAGAATCATATGGTGATTCAAAGCGCGTCAGGCAATACCACTATGGAGCGGCTCCTACGGGCTGTTCCCCTCGCCTACACATGAATCAAGCTGTTGCTCAGTGCTACAGGTGGACACCTGGAGCAGTGATTTTGCGGCAGTCAGCCGCGAGTGTGCACCACCCCGTAAGATTGGGGGCCACGAAAGTGGAACAGCAGCTGTATATAGGATCGTGGACGGCCCACCTGTGGGGTCCATACAGAGACTTGATTATGTGCTACCCGCACTACACTTCCCAGAAGGCAGTTTCATTCGAGCCTCCCATTGGGGGTGTGTCAGAAGTGGGTCAGCGATTGCGCACACCGTTCCATTAAAGCCTCTGAAGAGAATCATATGGTGATTCAACGCGTCAGGCAATACCACTATGGAGCGGCTCCTACGGGCGGTTCCCGTCCTTACTACACATGAATCAAGCTGTTGCTCGAGTGCTACTTACAGGTGGACAACCTTGGAGCAGTGATATATATATATATATATATATATATATATATATATATAATTATCTACTGGCGGTCGCCAGTAGATAGTTATAGTTACAACCTATTATCCATAGGAAATCCGCGACATTCTATTTGCAATAACGTTGGCGCCGGTTGACGAATCTTGCGAAGCTTCCAACTTGTTGGGGCGCTCCGATCCGCTCCTACCCTGAAAGTCTCGGGGTGATACGTCAAGCGGGGGCCGAGAAAAAGGGGTCCCAAAACACGTTTTCCCCATTCATTTTTCCATAGGAACCTTTAGTCGCAGCTACAGCCCGAACTGCTGAACGGAATTACCCCAAATTTGGCAAAGAGGTAGCCCTTGGTTCAGACTGGTGCCTTTTGCTAAAATGGTGTAAATCCGTTCAGTAGTTCCTGAGAAATTCACAATTAAAATCACATATATATCTATGGGCGCGTCGGATCCGCGTACCCTCCCGATCACGAGCTGCATGCTAATTGGCTGTCAACACTCCAAATCAAGAAGTGTTGGCAGCCATTTTTATCCTCGGTAGAACCGAGGGACAGAAACAAGTGCGCAAAGCGCAAAAGGGGGCAGGGTAGAAACACCCTGACCCCTAGGTCTGCTCAGGGGGTCCCACAAGGACCCCTGGGCAGAAAAAATTTTTTTTTTTTAAATCGGCGGGATGCGCTTAGGGTGCGCGTATCCCGCCGAGAAAAAAAGAAACAAGTGCGCAAAACGCACAAAGGGGGCAGGGTAGAAACACCCTAACCCCTAGGCCTGCTCAGGGGGTCCCACAAGGACCCCCTGGGCAAAAAAGCATTTTTAAAAAAAAAATCGGCAGGATGCGCTCAGGGTGCGCGAATCCTGCCGAAGAAAAAATCGAAGCGTGGTCTCCCGCGCTTCGATGTTAATTGGCCCCCGGGTGGCCCAAGTCCCGGGGGCATGGTGGGGGGATAATTTAATGTGTGGGGGCCTCAAAGGGCCCCAAGCCCGGGGACCGCCACCCCCGGGGCTTTTAAAAAATGGTGCGGGAGGGCTCTGAGCCCTCCCGCAGCCCCGGGACCACCACCTCCCTGGGGCTTTTTTTAATGAAAAATAAAACCAGTGTGGGGGGGCTCCAGCCCCTCCACACGCCCGAGGACCGCCACCTCCCGGGGCACTAAACATTTTAATATGGGGGTCCGTTACGGACTCAGAGCCCGGGGACCACCACCTCCCCGGGGCTGTGTACTGAATGGGAGGGGGCCGCGCGGCCCCCTCCTGGAGCCCTTGATGGCCCTGGGGACCACCACCCCCAGGGCCGGCTCCTGCAGTGTCCCGGGGTGCCTACCCCCGGGACACTGTAGTTTGCTATGGCAGGACGGGAGCCTCGCGGCTCCCGTCCTGCCATAGCAAGCTGCTTTGGATATTGGAAGAGAGAGCAGGAAACCTGCTCTCTCTTCCAATATCCAAAGCGTTGCTTTCCACATGGGGAGCAGCATGTCAGCTGCTCCCCATGTGGGGCTAGCAATGCCGGCTCCCAAGGGACGTGGGGAGCCGGCGAGACTGTGGGGGGATTGGGGACCCCCCCACAGTCCCCAATGGAGAGGGCCAGCCCCGGGGGATGGGGTCCCCGGGGCAAGTAGTGGCCCGGGAGGGCGGCCACGCGGCCCCCCTCCCCAAAAAAGGCCCAGGGAAGGGGGGCCACGCGGCCCCCTTCCCGTTTTTTTTTTTTTTTGTAATTTAAAAAAAGGGGTAAGGCCCTGGGGGATGGGGTCCCCAGGGCCCAAAAAAGAAAAAAAGGAAGGGGGCCACACAGCCCCCTTCAGAGGACAAAAAAAAAAAAAACGATCGGGCCTGCAGGCCCCGCCCCTTCCTTCACCACTCTGCAAACGCGCCCCCTGGCGCGTTTGCAGAGAGGAACGAATTCCCCTTGAATACTGGGGGTCCCTGGGGGCCAACTAGCCCACCAGGAACCTCCAATATGCGCCAGGGGCTGCGTTGCAGAGACGTGTAGAGAGGCCACACCCCTTTTTACACCTCTCTGCAACGTAGCTCTGTGGCGCTTTTGGAGGTATATGGTGGGCTAGTTGGACTCCGGGACCCTCAGGATTCAGGGGACTTAATCCCCCAACTTAAAACGCGCCACGGGGCGCGTTTGCACAGTGGTGAAGGGAGGGGCGGGGCTTCAGGTGACATGTGTGCAAACAGGCCCCGTGGCGCGTTTTAAGATGGGGAATTAAATCCCCTTCAATCCTGAGGGTCCCTGGGGGCCAACTAGCCCAACAGGTACATCCAGAAAGCGCCACAGAGCTGCGTTGCAGAGAGGTGTAAAGGGGTGTGGCCTCTCTACACGTCTCTGCAACGCAGCCCCCTGGCGCATATTGGAGGTTCCTGGTAGGCTAGTTGGCCCCTAGGGACCCTCAGGATTCAAGGGACTTAATCCCCCAACTTAAAACGCGCCACGGGGCGCGTTTGCACAGATGTAACCTCAGGCCCCGCCCCCTCCCTTCACCATTGTGCAAATATTCCTCTAAAATCAGCCTGAAATACGAATTCCGATTTACTCACCTGTTATCAGGAGAGACCTCAGTGCTGTATCTTTCAGCCCAGTACTGGTCCTGAAAAGTAATTCTAACCATACTTACCAGTAACTTGAATTTCCTTCCATAGGCTAACATTGACTGGTTTCACTTGGAAATTCTTCTAAGTGTGGAGTTTTGGAACTTTAAAATATTCCTCTAAAATCAGCCGAAATACGAATTCCGATTTACTCACCTGTTATCAGGAGAGACCTCAGTGCTGCATCTTTCAGCCCAGTACTGGTCCTGAAAAGTAATTTTAACCGTACTTACCGGTAACTTGAATTTCCTTCATAGGCTAACATTGACTGGTTTCACTTGGAAATTCTTCTAAGTGTGGAGTTTTGGAACTTTAAAATATTCCTCTAAAATCAGCTGAAATACGAATTCCGATTTACTCACCTGTTATCAGGAGAGACCTCAGTGCTGCATCTTTCAGCCCAGTACTGATCCTGAAAAGTAATTTTAACCGTACTTACCAGTAACTTGAATTTCCTTCATAGGCTAACATTGACTGGTTTCACTTGGAAATTCTTCTAAGTGTGGAGTTTTGGAACTTTAAAATATTCCTCTAAAATCAGCCGAAATACGAATTCCAATTTACTCACCTGTTATCAGGAGAGACCTCAGTGCTGCATCTTTCAGCCCAGTACTGATCCTCAAAAGTAATTTTAACCGTACTTACCAGTAACTTGAATTTCCTTCCATAGGATATCATTGCCTGCTTTTTGCTGAAAAAGTTTCTAAGTGTTGATTTTTGAAACATACAAATATTCCTCTAAAATCAGCTGAAATCCGAATTCTGATTTACTCACCTGTTATCAGGAGAGACCTCAGTGCTGCATCTTTCAGCCCAGTACTGGTCCTGAAAAGTAATTTTAACCGTACTTACCAGTAACTTGAATTTCCTTCCATAGGCTAACATTGACTGGTTTCACTTGGAAATTCTTCTAAGTGTGGAGTTTTGGAACTTTAAAATATTCCTCTAAAATCAGCCGAAATACGAATTCCGATTTACTCACCTGTTATCAGGAGAGACCTCAGTGCTGCATCTTTCAACCCAGTACTGATCCTCAAAAGTAATTTTAACCGTACTTACCGGTAACTTGAATTTCCTTCATAGGCTAAGATTGACTGGTTTTCAGCAAAAAGTTTCAAAGTGTTGATTTTCACAAACTACAAATATTCCTTAAAATCGCCTGTATGACCTAAACGCATTTTTCAACTGTTTACAGGAGATGCACCAGTGCTGGATCCAGGATCCAACACTGAGTAAGAAAAAATAACGATAACAGTTTTTACCTGCTAAGTGAATTTCCTTCCATAGGATAACATTGGTGATTCTATGAGAAAAAGTTTCTAAGTGTCAACTTTTAAAATACAATAATATTCCTTAAAAATCACGACTGTAACCAAAGCGCTTTTACTCAACTGTTTACAGGAGATGTACCAGGACTGAATCTAGGATCCAGTCCTGTGGTTACAAAAGTAATCCATAAAGTAACTAATTGCATTTAACTAGAAATTCACATTGAGCTGAATGTTGCATTGTGTTTGAAAATGTGTTGCCCATTGCAACAACTGTAACTACTGTACTTAAAAGTCTATTGCCTATCTGCAAAGTATTTAAACTAAAGTAATTCATTCTGAGAAAGTATTTTTGTAATGTAATGTATAATGTAATTACAATGTAATTTAAAAAATAAAATATGTAAAAAAAAATTGTTTCTAAAAATGTAGTAAATCAGTATGAAAAAATTTATATAACAATTAATACATTTAAAAATTGTCATTTACAAAACCTTTGAAATTCACTGAAAAAACGTAGGTTTCAGGCACGTTATAGTTAGAAATTAGCATTTAAAAAACCTTTGAAATTCACTGAAAAAACCATAGGTTTGAGACACGTTATAGTTACAAATTAGCATTTAAAAACCTTTGAAATTCACTGAAAAAACCATAGGTTTCAGACACGTTATAGTTACAAATTAGCATTTAAAAAACCTTTGAAATTCACTGAAAAAACCATAGGTTTTAGGGACAGTTTTAGTTACTTGGACATTGCACTCGTACAAAACCCGTGAAATTCCCACGTTATAGTTAGTTCAGCTAACTATAACTCGCGCCCGCAATGCACTGCTGATGACGTCACATATTACATCACTCATGACATGGTCAGTGACATCACTGATGACATCACTGATGACATCTCAAATGACATCACTGATGACATCATCCACGTGATAATCTGATGCACCTCCTCACACCCTAATATAACCTTTGATACACCCACTCTAAATTACAGACTGCCATTCGCAAAACCATAGACACTCCAACACCAATAACTACATACCCACTCACTGATTCTTAGGTCTACACACACACATCCACTCACTCACCCGTACAGTCACTCATACTTACGGTCACTCAGTACAGGACTATCATATGCACTCTTACTCCTATATAGACACTCAAACAACGCCACTCATCCATAGAGATACTCACACACCTAGTCAGTCATGCAAATAATTAAACACACTGCCATTTACTCACCTATACAGTTATACACACACCAGCTCACTTACTCATACAAATAGTAGCACATTGTTACGCTCTTATACAATCACAGATACAAGCACACACTCATCCATACAGCCACTATCACAATCACTCACTCTTGCTTATAGCTATTTATATACTCCAACACACATATATACTGCCTTTCACATATGTAGTTACTCACACATCTACCACTGGGACATACATTCACTCACTAACACACTCTTACACACACCTTACCCACCCATACAGTCTATCACAGATGCACTCTTGAAACCATCCACCCAGTGAATCACCCACTCACACATCTATGCACAGAGTTGCACACACCCCTCCCACACAAACACTCAGGCACCCATACAGATACTCAGACAAGCATTCAATAACTCATATAGACACTCATTTAGCTATTCACAAACACATGCAGCCACTTACACAGCAACAGACAGACGGATACAGACATTCACCCAGTTTAGTCACTAACCCATGCATTCAGTAAGATACGTTAAATCACTCACTTATAGAGTCAGTCACGCACCTACTAAATCATCCATACAGACACTTACACACCCACTCATTCTTCAATACGTCTTTTCCTATATATATTAAAAATATTTAAACTTTACAGAAACACACAGTCACTGGATGATGTCATCAGTGATGTCATTTGAGATGTCATCAGTGATGTCATCAGTGATGTCACTGACCATGTCATGAGTGATGTAATATGTGACGTCATCAGCAGTGCATTGCGGGGCGCGAGTTATAGTTAGCTGAACTAACTATAACGTGGGAATTTCACGGGTTTTGTACGAGTGCAATGTCCAAGTAACTAAAACTGTCCCTAAAACCTATGGTTTTTTCAGTGAATTTCAAAGGTTTTTTAAATGCTAATTTGTAACTATAACGTGTCTGAAACCTATGGTTTTTTCAGTGAATATATATATATATGACTTCGAAACCTGATTTTCAAAGTTCCCTCACACGGAAACAAAACAGGACCGGACTCCACTTCTTTAGTGCAATTAGTCTTTATTCAGCATTACAGCTCCCTGCCATGACGCGTTTCGGCCTTCGCAGGTCTTGATCACATGACGCGCCTATGAAGCCCTCCTCATTTAAAGTGACATGTGCATACTAAATATGAAAGACAGACTTTCGTCACATTCCCACAATCCGTATACAAGATCTATCCTCTTCATGTATAGAATAGCCATACATTTATTAAGCACCACTACATTATTTGTAACTGTGACACATTAATATCATGAGATCTATAAAAATCACAAGACAGATAAATTAAACAGATAAGTTAGACACAATGCGTACTGTTTTATTCATAGTCCTTCCGCATATGCTTGTCTCATCCTTATCTGGTCAGATTGATATTTTATTTATATCCGCCTGATATTGGAAAATGTTTATTTCTCAAATACCGCCCAAGTGGGCCTGTCTTTCAGCCAATTACTTAAAGTGCATATGCATTACAGTGTCTAGTGCAAGAATGCAATATTAGTGCTTCTGTTACCACCCTAATGTGCAAATGTGTGAATAAGTTACTATAAAACTACTATGTCTAAAAAAGTGAAATACCAACGGAGGTTAAAATTGAAGGAAGATAAAGTGCAGCAGAATTGATATGTTGGTTTAGCGGATTTATTATTTCTATGTTTATTTTTATCAATTCAGTATTAGTACTGTAGCCACTACTAAGGAACATCTTTGCCAAAATTGGCCCTACAGGCATGTGTACAGATCTTCGCTCGTGTTTAACCCAAGTGGGTTCTTGGTGTCGAGCTCAAGTATATATCTCGTCTCCAGATGTCTCAAAGCTGCCTCCCTGTTTCCACCTCGTCTCATCTGTGGGACTGAGTCCACCACATAGAGCCTTAAGTGTTCCAAATTGTTATTGCGCACTTCCCTGAAATGCCGCGCCACCGGATATGTGGCGTCAGAGTTAGTTATGGCTCTCAAGTGCTGGAGAATCCTCTTGTGAACCTGTAGTTTCGTACTACCCACGTTAACAAAGTTCACAAGAGCACTCCAGCACATAAACGGCAAATTCGGTTTTACAGTTCAGGAGCTTTTGGATCTTAACCGGTTGCTCTTTAAACGGCGTGACGTAAGATGTCCTATTAACACCAAACTTACACGCCTGACATGTCGAGCATCTAATGAAACCTTTCCCTTTGGCAAGCCAACTAGTGTTGGTAGATACTTCTGGGCTGCTGCTTACTAGGAAATCACTGGTAGATGTTGCTTTTCTAAATGTTATTTTTGGAGTTTTGGGTAACTTGTCACCTAGTATCGGATCATTTAATACAATCGGCCAATTTTTCTTAATGATACCTCACAAGCTATTTTTCTGTTTATTGTATGTTAAGATTAGCCGAGATTTTTCTGCATCATATGTTACCTGGTCTGTTTGGCTTGTTTGTATAGATCGAACCTCCTTGTCTGATGTTTTAAACAATAGGCCACAGGCGGGAACGGCGCCGATACACATCACGCCGGGCTGGACAGCCAGCATGAGGTGTAATATGTGCTGATCCTAATTTATCAGCACTTGGCTCTTAATACCGTGATTATCATACCACGTGATTCCATGGATGTGACTATCATCCCATTTTCATTTGAATCTTGATGGACGTACAAAGTGATTTGAATTTTGGATGTACACTTCAAAATACAGACGAGATTGCCGTCCGCATGGTATGAAGATAATTCTATATGATTACTACCAACCTCCTCTCACCTACTGTGAATAGTGAATGCCCTGATGAAGTCCTGCGTGACAGGACGAAACGCGTTGGCTGTGGCTTTTAAAGAACAAAACAATAAAGAAGAAACTTTTTTAACTTGAGGATCATTTGATTATAACTATATGCGATGATTTGTTCTCTCTGAGTGGTGCAGCCCTGATTTAGTTTGTTAATAGGTCTACTCTACTCTGTGCCCTTGTTTTCTTGATGGCTGAATTAACGGTCATCTCTGAATAGCCTCTAGCTAAGAAACGTGCCTTACTCTCTGTCTGTGCCTTAATTAAATCCTCATGTCTACTGCATATCCTTCTCACCCTAAGCATTTCCCCATATGGAATGCTATGTATGGTATGCCTAGGATGGAAGCTTGTAGCATGTAGGATGGTATTGCCAGATGTAGGTTTACGGTGTAATCTGGTTTCTAGTCGGATATTGGCTATGTAGACCTCCAGATCAAGAAAACAGACTGATGTATTACTAATGTCATGGGTGAAATGAAGATTGATGTTGTTATCATTGATACAGTTGACAAATTCTAATGCATTCTGTTTGCTGCCCTGCCAGATAACAAAAAGGTCATCTATATACCTTATCCATTTAACCACATGTTTATCCAGAATGTTTCTATAAGTGGTGTTGAGTATCATTTCCTCCCACCACCCCATGTGGAGGCAGGCATAGCTTGGTGAAAAGCTGGCCCCCATCGCCACTCCCCTAACCTGTTGGTATATCTGTTGTTGGAACATAAAGTAGTTGTTCTCTAGACAAAATTTGGTCAGGGAAATGAGCATTTTGTTGTGTTGGTATAGGCCTATAGATCTATTGCCCAAAAAATGCTCCATTGCCCTAATCCCATCCATATGAAGTATACTCATATACAATGCGGAAACATTTAGAGTCATTAATAGATAGTCTTCTTTCCACTGGAAATCATAGATGTTTCTCAAAAAGTCACTTGTGTCTTGTATAAATGATGGTAATGCACAAACATGTTCCTGTAAGAAATAGTCAATGTAAACCGACGTATCTTCCAACAGACCTTTCTTTGTGGAGATGATGGGTCTCCCTGGGGGTTTAGAAACATCCTTATGAATCTTTGGGATAAAGTATATCACAGGTAATGTTGGATGATCATTTTTGAGAAACTTATACTCATCTTGACTAAGTAATCCTGCACTTTTCCAAGCTAAAAGTTTGGAATATATATATATATCACAGGTCCTTTTCCTTTTCCTTTTTTGTCATGCACCAATGCTGTCTATGTTTGCAAAATATTTCATTACATTTCATCAATCTAACAATATATGTTAAGGTAATATTGCGCCATCAGCATTGGTGCATGACAAAAGGGTATTTGATCCATGATTATTGTCAGTCTGACCATGCAAATAGGGCGTCACCCATAGAAATTGCAAAATTGTCCTTTTTTTCTGTTGTTGCCAAATGTGAAACTTTACTCTTTAAAAAATAATTGTTTCCGGTGTGGCCACTAACACCGAAGAAGGCGCTAGCCGAAACGCGTTTGTTGTGTTGCTATTAAACTTTAAAGCAACTGCCCCAGCGAGTGCTGTTTTCTTTGGAAAAGGAAAAGGAAAAGGAGCTGTGATAAAATTCGCGGGCACACCCCTGCGAGTGTAGCACCCGTCCGGGAGTGCTCCGGTTTTGGTGTTTTGGAGTGTGCATATATATATATATATACACACACACACACACACATATATATGTATATATATATACACACACACACACACACACATATATATAGATTCACTGAAAAAACCATAGGTTTTAGGGACAGTTATAGTTAGTTGGACATTGCACTCGTACAAAACCCGTGAAATTCCCCCGTTATAGTTAGTTCAGGTAACTATAACTCGCGCCCCCGCAATGCACTGCTGATGACGTCACATATTACATCACTCATGACATGGTCAGTGACATCACTGATGACATCACTGATGACATCACAAATGACATCACTGATGACATCATCCAGTGACTGTGTGTTTCTGTAAAGTTTAAATATGTTTAATATTTATAGGGAAAGGCGTATTGAAGAATGAGTGGGTGTATAAGTGTCTGAATGGATGATTTAGTAGGTGCGTGACTAACTCTATAAGTGAGTGATTAAACGTATCTTACTGAATGCATGGGTTAGTGACTAAACTGGGTGAATGTCTGTATCCGTCTGTCTGTTGCTGTGTAAGTGGCTGCATGGGTTTGTGAATAGCTACATGAGTGTCTATATGAGTTATTGATTGGTTGTCTGAGTATCTCTATGGGTGCCTGAGTGTTTGTGTGGGTGGGGTGTGTGCGACTCTGTGCATAGATGTGTGAGTGGGTGATTCACTGGGTGGATGGTTTCAAGAGTGCATCTGTGATAGACTGTATGGGTGGGTAAGTGTGTGTAAGAGTGTGTTAGTGAGTGAATGTATGTCCCAGTGGTACATGTGTGAGTAACTACATATGTGAAAGGCAGTATATATGTGTGTTGGAGTATATAAATAGCTATAAGCGAGAGTGTGTGATTGTGAGAGTGACTGTATGGATGAGTGTGTGCTTGTATCAGAGATTGTATAAGAGCGTAAGAATGTGCTAGTATTTGTATGAGTAAGTGAGCTGGTGTGTGTATAACTGTATAGGTGAGTAAATGGGTGTGTGCTTAATTTTTTGCATGACTGACTAGGTGTGTGAGTACCTCTATGGATGAGTGGCGGTGTGTGAGTGTTTATATAGGTGTATGAGTGCATATAATAGTCCTGTACTGAGTGACTATAAGTATGAGTGACTGTACGGGTGAGTGAGTAGATGTGTGTGTGTAGACCTAAGAATCAGTGAGTGTGTATATAGTAATTGGTGTTGGAGTGTCTATGGTTTTGACAATGGCAGTCTGTAATTTACAGTGGGTGTATCAAAAGTTATATTAGGGTGTGAGAAGATGCATCAAATTATCACATGGATGATGTCATCAGTGATGTCATCAGTGATGTCATCAGTGATGTCATTTGAGATGTCATCAGTGATGTCATCAGTGATGTCACTGACCATGTCATGAGTGATGTAATATGTGACGTCATCAGCAGTGCATTGCGGGGGCGCGAGTTATAGTTACCTGAACTAACTATAACGGGGGAATTTCACGGGTTTTGTACGAGTGCAATGTCCAACTAACTATAACTGTCCCTAAAACCTATGGTTTTTCAGTGAATTTGTAAGGTTTTTTAAATGCTAATTTCTAACTATAACGTGCCTGAAACCTATGGTTTTTTCAGTGAATTTCAAAGGTTTTTTAAATGCTAATTCCTAACTATAAAATGTCTGAAACCTATGGTTTTTTTCAGTGAATTTCAAAGGTTTTGTAAATGACAATTTTTAAATGTATTAATTGTTATATTTATTTTTTTGATACTGATTTACTACATTTTTTTAACTATTTATTTTTAGATATTTTATTTTTTAAATTACATTATAATTACATTATACATTACATTACAAAATATACTTTCTCAGAATGAATTACTTTAGTTTAAATACTTTGCAAATAGGCAATAGACTTTTAAGTACAGTAGTTACAGTTGTTGCAATGGGCAACACAATTTCAAACACAATGCAACATTGAGCTCAATGTGAATTTCTAGTTAAATGCAATTAGTTACTTTATGGATTACTTTTCTAACCACAGGACTGGATCCTAGATTCAGTCCTGGGACATCTCCTGTAAACAGTTGAGTAAAAGCGTTTTGGTTACAGTAGTGATTTTTAAGGAATATTATTGTATTTTAAAAGTTGATACTTAGAAACTTTTTCACATAGAATCACCAATGTTATCCTATGGGAGGAAATTCACTTAGCAGGTAAGTAGTGTTATCGTTACTTTTTCTTACTCAGTGGTGGATCCTGGATCCAGCACTGGTGCATCTCCTGTAAACAGTTGAAATAATGCGTTTAAGTCATACAGGCGATTTTTAAGGAATATTTGTAGTTTGTGAAAATCGACACTTTGAAACTTTTCTGCTGAAAACCAGACAATGGATTCCTATGGAAGGAAATACAAGTTACTGGTAAATACGGTTAGAATTACTTTTCAGGGTCAGTGCTGGGCTAAAAGATGCAGCACTGGGTTCTCTCCTGATAACAGGTGAGTAAATCGGAATTCGTAGTTCGGCTGATTTTAGAGGAATATTATAAAGTTCCAAAACTCCACACTTAGAAGAATTTCCAAGTGAAACCAGTCAATGTTAGCCTATGGAAGGAAATTCAAGTTACTGGTAAGTACGGTTAGAATTACTTTTCAAGGTCAGTGCTGGGCTCAAAGATGCAGCACTGGGTTCTCTCCTGATAACAGGTGAGTAAATCGGAATTCGTAGTTCGGCTGATTTTAGAGGAATATTATAAAGTTCCAAAACTCCACACTTAGAAGAATTTCCAAGTGAAACCAGTCAATGTTAGCCTATGGAAGGAAATTCAAGTTACTGGTAAGTACGGTTAAAATTACTTTTCAGGATCAGTACTGGGCTCAAAGGTGCAGCACTGAGGTCTCTACTGATAGCAGGTGAGTAAATCGGAATTCGTAGTTCGGCTGATTTTAGAGGAATATTATAAAGTTCAAAAACTCCACACTTAGAAGAATTTCCAAGTGAAACCAGTCAATGTTAGCCTATGGAAGGAAATTCAAGTTACTGGTAAGTACGGTTAGAATTACTTTTCAGGATCAGTACTGGGCTCAAAGATGCAGCACTGAGGTCTCTCCTGATAACAGGTGAGTAAATCGGAATTCGTAGTTCTGCTGATTTTAGAGGAATATTTGTATGTTTCAAAAATCGACACTTAGAAACTTTTTCAGCAAAAAGCAGGCAATGATGTCCTATGGAAGGAAATTCAAGTTACTGGTAAGTACGGTTAAAATTACTTTTCAGGATCAGTACTGGGCTCAAAGATGCAGCACTGAGGTCTCTCCTGATAACAGGTGAGTAAATCGGAATTCGTAGTTCGGCTGATTTTAGAGGAATATTTGCACAGTGGTGAAGGGAGGGCGGGGCTTCAGGTGACATGTCTGCAAACAGGCCCCGTGGCGCGTTTTAAGATGGGGAATTAAATCCTCCTCAATCCCGAGGGTCCCTAGGGGCCAAGTAGCCCACCAGATACCTCCAGTATGCGCCAGAGAGCTGCGTTGCAGAGAGGTGTTCAGAGGCCATGCCCCTTTTGCACCTCTCTGCAACGCAGCTCTGTGGCGCTTTCTGGACGTACCTGGTGGGCTAGTTGGCCCCCAGGGACCCTCAGGATTGAAGGGGATTTAATTCCCCATCTTAAAACGCGCAGCAGGGCCTGTTTGCACACATGTCACCTGAAGCCCGCCCCTCCCTTCACCACTGTGCAAACGCGCCCCGTGGCGCGTTTTAAGTTGGGGAATTAAGTCCCCTTGAATCCTGAGGGTCCCTGGAGTCCAACTAGCCCACCATGTACCTCCAAAAGCGCCACAGAGCTGCGTTGCAGAGAGGTGTAAAAGGGGCATGGCCTCTGTACACCTCTCTGCAACGCAGCCTCTGGCGCATACTGGAGGTTCCTGGTGGGCTAGTTAGCCCCAGGGACCCCCAGTATTCAAGGGAATTCGTTCCCCTCTGCAAGCACGCCAGGGGCGCGTTTGCAGAGTGGTAAAGGAAGGGGGCGGGGCCTGCGGCACGATCGTTTTTAAAATTATTATTATTTTTAAAATGCTTTTTCTGCCCAGGGGTCCTTGTGGGACCCCTGAGCAGACCTAGGGGGTCAGGGTGTTTCTACCCTGCCCCCTTTGTGCGTTTGCACACTTGTTTCTTGTGTTTTTTTTTTAATCGGCGGGATCACGCACCCTAAGCGCATCCCGCCGTTTAAAAAATGCTTTTCTGCCCAGGGGTCCTTGTGGGACCTCCTGAGCAGACCTAGGGGGTCAGGGTGTTTCTACCCTGCCCCCTTTGTGCGTTTTGCGCACTTGTTTCTGTGCCTCGGTTCTACCGAGGCATAAAATGGCTGCCAACACTTCCTGATTTGGAGTGTTGACAGCCAGTTAGCATGCAGCTCGTGATCGGGACGGTGCGCGCAGGGTGCGCTCAGGGTGCGCGAATCCGACGCGGCCATAGATATATATGTGATTTTCCTTTTGATTTTCTCAGGAACTACTGAACGGATTTACACCATTTAACAAAAGGGTTCTTTCTGAACCAAGAACTACCTCTTTGCCAAATTTGGTGTAATTCCGTTCAGCAGTTCGGGCTGTAGCCGTGGCTAAAGTTTCCTATGGGAAAATGAATGGGGAAAACACGTTTTGGGACCCCCTTTTTCTCGGCCCCGGCTTGACGAATCACCCGAAACTTTCAGGGTAGGAGCGGACCGGAGCGGGCCATAAAGTTTGAAAATTCTGCGAAGATTCGTCAACCGTTGCAAGAGTTATTTCAAATAGACTGTTGCAGATTTCCTATGGAAAATAGGTCCTAACTATAACTATCTACTGGCGACCGCCAGTAGATAATCTATATAAATAATCCATATATATTTATATTATATGTATTGTCTGTAATACTAATAGATTAACACACACACACATACAGGTATGTATGTATACATATATATGTATGTATATTATCTACTGGCGGTCGCCAGTAGATAGTTATAGTTAGGACCTATTTTCCATAGGAAATACGCAACATTCTATTTGAAATAACTCTTGCGTCGGTTGACGAATCTTCGCGAAATTTTCAAACTTATGTGGCCCGCTCCGGTCCGCTCCTATCCTGAAAGTTTTGGGAGATTCGTCAAGCGAGGCCGAGAAAAGGGGTCCCAAACGTGTTTTCCCCATTCAGTTTCCCATAGAAACTTTAGCCACGGCTACAGCCCGAACTGCTGAACGGAATTACACCAAATTTGGCAAAGAGGTAGTTCTAGGTTCAGAAAGAACCCTTTTGTTAAATGGTGTAAATCCGTTCAGTAGTTCCTGAAAATCAAAAGGAAAATCACATATATATCTATGGCCGCGTCGGATTCGCGCACCCTGATCGCACCCTGCGCGCACCGTCCCGATCACGAGCTGCATGCTAATTGGCTGTCAACACTCCAAATCAGGAAGTGTTGGCAGCCATCTCATGCCTCGGTAGAACCGAGGCACAGAAACAAGTGCGCAAAGCACAAAGGGGCAGGGTAGAAACACCCTGACCCCTAGGTCTGCTCAGGGGTCCCACAAGGACCCCTGGGCAGAAAAGCATATTTTTAAACGGCGGGATGCGCTTAGGGTGCGCGGATCCCGCCGATCAAAAAAAACACAAGAAACAAGTGTGCAAAAGCACAAAGGGGCAGGGTAGAAACACCCTGACCCCTAGGTCTGCTCAGGGAGTCCCACAAGGACCCCTGGGCAGAAAAAAGCATTTAAAAAAATAATAATAAAAAAAAAACGATTGTGCCGCATGCCCCGCCCCCTTCCTTTACCACTCTGCAAACGCGCCCCCTGGCGCGTTTGCAGAGGGGGAACAAATTCCCCTTCAATACTGGGGGTCCCTGGGGGCCAACTAGCACACCAGAAACCTCCAGTATGCGCTAGGGGGCTGCGTTGCAGAGAGGTGTACAGAGGCCACGCCCCTTTTTACACCTCTCTGCAACACAGTTCTGTGGCACTTTTTGGAGGTACATGGTGGGCTAGTTGGACTCCAGGGACCCTCAGGATTCAAAGGGACTTAATTCCCCAACTTAAAACGCGCCACGGGGCGCGTTTGCACAGTGGTGAAGGGAGGGCGGGGCTTCAGGTGACATGTGTGCAAACAGGCCCGTTGCGCATTTTAAGATGGGGAATTAAATCCTTCAATCCTGAGGGTTCCTGGGGCCAACTAGCCCACCAGGTACGTCCAGAAAGCGCCACAGAGCTGCGTTGCAGAGAGGTGCAAAAGGGCATGGCCTCTGAACACCTCTCTGCAACGCAGCTCTCTGGCGCATACTGGAGGTATCTGGTGGGCTACTTGGCCCCTAGGGACCCTCGGGATTGAGAAGGATTTAATTCCCCATCTTAAACGCGCCACGGGGCCTGTTTGCAGACATGTCACCTGAAGCCCCGCCCCCTCCCTTCACCACTGTGCAAATATTCCTCTAAAATCAGCCGAACTACGAATTCCGATTTACTCACCTGTTATCAGGAGAGACCTCAGTGCTGCATCTTTGAGCCCAGTACTGATCCTGAAAAGTAATTTTAACCGTAGTTACCAGTAACTTGAATTCCCTTCCATAGGATATCATTGCCTGCTTTTTGCTGAAAAGTTTCTAAGTGTCGATTTTTGAAACATACAAATATTCCTCTAAAATCAGCAGAACTACGAATTCCGATTTACTCACCTGTTATCAGGAGAGACCTCAGTGCTGCATCTTTGAGCCCAGTACTGATCCTGAAAAGTAATTCTAACCGTACTTATCAGTAACTTGAATTTCCTTCCATAGGCTAACATTGACTGGTTTCACTTGGAAATTCTTCTGTGTGGAGTTTTGGAACTTTATAATATTCCTCTAAAATCAGCCGAACTACGAATTCCGATTTACTCACCTGTTATCAGGAGAGAACCCAGTGCTGCATCTTTGAGCCCAGCACTGACCTTGAAAAGTAATTCTAACCGTACTTACCAGTAACTTGAATTTCCTTCCATAGGCTAACATTGACTGGTTTCACTTGGAAATTCTTCTAAGTGTGGAGTTTTGGAACTTTATAATATTCCTCTAAAATCAGCCGAACTACGAATTCCGATTTACTCACCTGTTATCAGGAGAGAGCCCAGTGCTGCATCTTTTAGCCCAGCACTGACCCTGAAAAGTAATTCTAACCGTATTTACCAGTAACTTGTATTTCCTTCCATAGGAATCCATTGTCTGGTTTTCAGCAGAAAAGTTTCAAAGTGTCGATTTTCACAAACTACAAATATTCCTTAAAAATCGCCTGTATGACTTAAACGCATTATTTCAACTGTTTACAGGAGATGCACCAGTGCTGGATCCAGGATCCACCACTGAGTAAGAAAAAGTAACGATAACACTACTTACCTGCTAAGTGATTTTCCTCCCATAGGATAACATTGGTGATTCTATGTGAAAAAGTTTCTGTCAACTTTTAAAATACAATAATATTCCTTAAAAATCACTACTGTAACCAAAACGCTTTTACTCAACTATTTACAGGAGATGTCCCAGGACTGAATCTAGGATCCAGTCCTGTGGTTAGAAAAGTAATCCATAAAGTAACTAATTGCATTTAACTAGAAATTCACATTGAGCTCAATGTTGCATTGTGTTTGAAATTGTGTTGCCCATTGCAACAACTGTAACTACTGTACTTAAAAGTCTATTGCCTATTTGCAAAGTATTTAAACTAAAGTAATTCATTCTGAGAAAGTATATTTTGTAATGTAATGTATAATGTAATTATAATGTAATTTAAAAAATAAAATATCGAAAAATAAATAGTTTAAAAAATGTAGTAAATCAGTATCAAAAAAATAAATATAACAATTAATACATTTAAAAATTGTCATTTACAAAACCTTTGAAATTCACTGAAAAAAACCATAGGTTTTAGACATGTTATAGTTAGGAATTAGCATTTAAAAAACCTTTGAAATTCACTGAAAAAACCATAGGTTTCAGGCACGTTATAGTTAGAAATTAGCATTTAAAAAACCTTACAAATTCACTGAAAAAACCATAGGTTTTAGGGACAGTTATAGTTAGTTGGACATTGCACTCGTACAAAACCCGTGAAATTCCCTCGTTATAGTTAGTTCAGGTAACTATAACTCGTGCCCCCGCAATGCACTGCTGATGACATCACATATTACATCACTCGTGACATGGTCAGTGACATCACTCATGACATCACTGATGACATCTCAAATGACATCACTGATGACATCACTCATGACATCATCCATGTGATAATTTGATGCATCTTCTCACACCCTAATATAACTTTTGATACACCCACTGTAAATTACAGACTGCCATTGTCAAAACCATAGACACTCCAACACCAATTACTATATACACACTCACTGATTCTTAGGTCTACACACACATCTACTCACTCACCCGTACAGTCACTCATACTTATAGTCACTCAGTACAGGACTATTATATGCACTCATACACCTATATAAACACTCACACACCACCACTCATCCATAGAGGTACTCACACACCTAGTCAGTCATGCAAAAATTAAGCACACACCCATTTACTCACCTATACAGTTATACACACACCAGCTCACTTACTCATACAAATACTAGCACATTCTTATGCTCTTATACAATCTCTGATACAAGCACACACTCATCCATACAGTCACTCTCACAATCACACACTCTCGCTTATAGCTATTTATATACTCCAACACACATATATACTGCCTTTCACATATGTAGTTACTCACACATGTACCACTGGGACATACATTCACTCACTAACACACTCTTACACACACTTACCCACCCATACAGTCTATCACAGATGCACTCTTGAAACCATCCACCCAGTGAATCACCCACTCACACATCTATGCACAGAGTCGCACACACCCCACCCACACAAACACTCAGGCACCCATACAGATACTCAGACAACCAATCAATAACTCATATAGACACTCATGTAGCTATTCACAAACCCATGCAGCCACTTACACAGCAACAGACAGACGGATACAGACATTCACCCAGTTTAGTCACTAACCCATGCATTCAGTAAGATACGTTTAATCACTCACTTATAGAGTTAGTCACGCACCTACTAAATCATCCATTCAGACACTTATACACCCACTCATTCTTCAATACGCCTTTCCCTATATATATTAAACATATTTAAACTTTACAGAAACACACAGTCACTGGATGATGTCATCAGTGATGTCATTTGAGATATCACTGACCATGTCATGAGTGATGTAATATGTGACGTCATCAGCAGTGCATTGCGGGGGCGCGAGTTATAGTTACCTGAACTAACTATAACGGGGAATTTCACGGGTTTTGTATGAGTGCAATGTCCAACTAACTATAACTGTCCCTAAAACCTATGGTTTTTCAGTGAATATATATATATATATATATTCACTGAAAAAACCATAGGTTTTAGGGACAGTTTTAGTTACTTGGACATTGCACTCGTACAAAACCCGTGAAATTCCCCGTTATAGTTAGTTCAGCTAACTATAACTCGCGCCCCGCAATGCACTGCTGATGACGTCACATATTACATCACTCATGACATGGTCAGTGACATCACTGATGACATCACTGATGACATCTCAAATGACATCACTGATGACATCATCCAGTGACTGTGTGTTTCTGTAAAGTTTAAATATTTTTAATATATATAGGAAAAGACGTATTGAAGAATGAGTGGGTGTGTAAGTGTCTGTATGGATGATTTAGTAGGTGCGTGACTGACTCTATAAGTGAGTGATTTAACGTATCTTACTGAATGCATGGGTTAGTGACTAAACTGGGTGAATGTCTGTATCCGTCTGTCTGTTGCTGTGTAAGTGGCTGCATGTGTTTGTGAATAGCTAAATGAGTGTCTATATGAGTTATTGAATGCTTGTCTGAGTATCTGTATGGGTGCCTGAGTGTTTGTGTGGGAGGGTGTGTGCAACTCTGTGCATAGATGTGTGAGTGGGTGATTCACTGGGTGGATGGTTTCAAGAGTGCATCTGTGATAGACTGTATGGGTGGGTAAGTGTGTGTAAGAGTGTGTTAGTGAGTGAATGTATGTCCCAGTGGTACATGTGTGAGTAACTACATATGTGAAAGGCAGTATATATGTGTGTTGGAGTATATAAATAGCTATAAGCAAGAGTGAGTGATTGTGATAGTGGCTGTATGGATGAGTGTGTGCTTGTATCTGTGATTGTATAAGAGCGTAACAATGTGCTACTATTTGTATGAGTAAGTGAGCTGGTGTGTGTATAACTGTATAGGTGAGTAAATGGCAGTGTGTTTAATTATTTGCATGACTGACTAGGTGTGTGAGTATCTCTATGGATGAGTGGCGTTGTTTGAGTGTCTATATAGGAGTAAGAGTGCATATGATAGTCCTGTACTGAGTGACCGTAAGTATGAGTGACTGTACGGGTGAGTGAGTGGATGTGTGTGTGTAGACCTAAGAATCAGTGAGTGGGTATGTAGTTATTGGTGTTGGAGTGTCTATGGTTTTGCGAATGGCAGTCTGTAATTTAGAGTGGGTGTATCAAAGGTTATATTAGGGTGTGAGGAGGTGCATCAGATTATCACGTGGATGATGTCATCAGTGATGTCATTTGAGATGTCATCAGTGATGTCATCAGTGATGTCACTGACCATGTCATGAGTGATGTAATATGTGACGTCATCAGCAGTGCATTGCGGGCGCGAGTTATAGTTAGCTGAACTAACTATAACGTGGGAATTTCACGGGTTTTGTACGAGTGCAATGTCCAAGTAACTAAAACTGTCCCTAAAACCTATGGTTTTTTCAGTGAATTTCAAAGGTTTTTTAAATGCTAATTTGTAACTATAACGTGTCTGAAACCTATGGTTTTTTCAGTGAATTTCAAAGGTTTTTTAAATGCTAATTTGTAACTATAACGTGTCTGAAACCTATGGTTTTTTCAGTGAATTTCAAAGGTTTTTTAAATGCTAATTTCTAACTATAACGTGCCTGAAACCTACGGTTTTTTCAGTGAATTTCAAAGGTTTTGTAAATGACAATTTTTAAATGTATTAATTGTTATATTAATTTTTTTCATACTGATTTACTACATTTTTAGAAACAATTTTTTTTACATATTTTATTTTTTAAATTACATTGTAATTACATTATACATTACATTACAAAAATACTTTCTCAGAATGAATTACTTTAGTTTAAATACTTTGCAGATAGGCAATAGACTTTTAAGTACAGTAGTTACAGTTGTTGCAATGGGCAACACATTTTCAAACACAATGCAACATTCAGCTCAATGTGAATTTCTAGTTAAATGCAATTAGTTACTTTATGGATTACTTTTGTAACCACAGGACTGGATCCTAGATTCAGTCCTGGTACATCTCCTGTAAACAGTTGAGTAAAAGCGTTTTGGTTACAGTCGTGATTTTTAAGGAATATTATTGTATTTTAAAAGTTGACACTTAGAAACTTTTTCTCATAGAATCACCAATGTTATCCTATGGAAGGAAATTCACTTAGCAGGTAAAAACTGTTATCGTTACTTTTTCTTACTCAGTGTTGGATCCTGGATCCAGCACTGGTGCATCTCCTGTAAACAGTTGAAAAATGCGTTTAAGTCATACAGGCGATTTTTAAGGAATATTTGTAGTTTGTGAAAATCAACACTTTGAAACTTTTTGCTGAAAACCAGTCAATCTTAGCCTATGAAGGAAATTCAAGTTACCGGTAAGTACGGTTAAAATTACTTTTGAGGATCAGTACTGGGCTGAAAGATGCAGCACTGAGGTCTCTCCTGATAACAGGTGAGTAAATCGGAATTCGTATTTCGGCTGATTTTAGAGGAATATTTTAAAGTTCCAAAACTCCACACTTAGAAGAATTTCCAAGTGAAACCAGTCAATGTTAGCCTATGGAAGGAAATTCAAGTTACTGGTAAGTATGGTTAGAATTACTTTTCAGGACCAGTACTGGGCTGAAAGATACAGCACTGAGGTCTCTCCTGATAACAGGTGAGTAAATCGGAATTCGTATTTCGGCTGATTTTAGAGGAATATTTGCACAATGGTGAAGGGAGGGGCGGGGCCTGAGGTTACATCTGTGCAAACGCGCCCCATGGCGCGTTTTAAGTTGGGGGATTAAGTCCCCTTGAATCCTGAGGGTCCCTAGGGGCCAACTAGCCCACCAGGAACCTCCAATATGCGCCAGGGGCTGCGTTGCAGAGACGTGTAGAGAGGCCACACCCCTTTTACACCTCTCTGCAACGCAGCTCTGTGGCGCTTTCTGGATGTACCTGTTGGGCTAGTTGGCCCCAGGGACCCTCAGGATTGAAGGGGATTTAATTCCCCATCTTAAAACGCGCCACGGGGCCTGTTTGCACACATGTCACCTGAAGCCCCGCCCCTCCCTTCACCACTGTGCAAACGCGCCCGTGGCGCGTTTTAAGTTGGGGGATTAAGTCCCCTTGAATCCTGAGGGTCCCCGGAGTCCAACTAGCCCACCATATACCTCCAAAAGCGCCACAGAGCTGCGTTGCAGAGAGGTGTAAAAGGGGCGTGGCCTCTGTACACCTCTCTGCAAGGCAGCCCCTGGCGCATACTGGAGGTTCCTGGTGGGCTAGTTGGCCCCAGGGACCCCCAGTATTCAAGGGGAGTCGTTCCCCTCTGCAAACGCGCCAGGGGCGCATTTGCAGAGTGGTGAAGGAAGGGGCGGGCCTGCGGGCCCGATCGTTTTTTTTTTTTTGTCCTCTGAAGGGGGCTGTGTGGCCCCCTTCCTTTTTTTCTGTTTTTGGGCCCTGGGGACCCCATCCCCCAGGGCCTTACCCCTTTTTAAAATTTCAAAATAAAAAAAAAACGGGAAGGGGGCCGCGTGGCCCCCTTCCCCGGGCCTGTATTGGCCCCGGGGACCCCATCTCCCGGGGCATGGCCTCTATTTTTATTTTTAATATTTTGAGGGGGCTGCGTGGCCCCCTCCTCTGGCCATTTTAAGGCCCGGGACCCCATCCCCGGGCCGGCCATACCCTTTTTTTTTTTTAAATTATTTTTGAAAACTTTGGGGAGGGGGCCGCGTGGCCCCCTCCCGGGCCACTACTTGCCCCGGGGACCCCATCCCCGGGGCCTGGCCTCTCGTTGGGGACTGTGGGGGTCCCCAAACCCCCACAGTCCCGCCGGCTCCCCACGTCCCTTGGGAGCCGGCATTGCTGTTCCACATGGGGAGCAGCTGACATGCTGCTCCCCATGTGGAAAAGCAATCGGCTTTGGATATTGGAAGAGAGAGCAGGTTTCCTGCTCTCTCTTCCAATATCCAAAGCAAGTTTGCAATGACAGGACGGGAGCCGCGAGGCTCCCGTCCTGTCATTGCAAACAGCAGTGTCCCGGGGTAGGCACCCGGGACACTGCAGGAGCCGGCCCTGGGGGTGGCAGTCCCCAGGGCCATCGAGGGCTCCAGGAGGGGGCCGCGCGGCCCCCTCCCATCGTGTGCACAGCCCCGGGGAGGTGGTGGTCCTCGGGGCTCTGGGGTCCGTAACGGACCCCCATATTTAAATGTTTAGTGCCCCGGGGAGGTGGCGGTCCCGGGGATTGTGGGGGCTGGAGCCCCCACACAGGTTTTTCATTTAAAAAAAAGAAGCCCCGGGGAGGTGGTGGTCCCCGGGGCTGCGGGAGGGCTCAGAGCCCTCCTGCAACCATTATGCATAAAGCCCCGGGGGTGGTGGTCCCCGGGGCTTGGGGGCCCTAGAGGCCCCCACACATAAAATTAACCCCCCAGCATGCCCCCGGGACTTGGCCCACCCGGGGCCATTAACTATCGAAGCGCGGGAGACCGCGCTTCGATTTTTCGGCAGGATTCGCGCACCCTGAGCGCATCCTGCCGATTTTTTAAAAAAATGCTTTTTTGCCCAGGGGGTCCTTGTGGGACCCCCTGAGCAGGCCTAGGGGTTAGGGTGTTTCTACCCTGCCCCCTTTGTGCGTTTTGCGCACTTGATTATTTTTTTTTCTCGGCGGGATACGCGCACCCTAAGCGCATCCCGCCGATTTAAAAAAAAAAAATCTTTTCTGCCCAGGGGGTCCTTGTGGGACCCCCTGAGCAGACCTAGGGGTCAGGGTGTTTCTACCCTGCCCCCTTTGCGCTTTGCGCACTTGTTTCTGTCCCTCGGTTCTACCGAGGGACAAAATGGCTGCCAACACTTCTTGATTTGGAGTGTTGACAGCCAATTAGCATGCAGCTCGTGATCGGGAGGGTACGCGGATCCGACGCGCCCATAGATATATATGTGATTTTAATTGTGAATTTCTCAGGAATTACTGAACGGATTTACACCATTTTAGCAAAAGGCACCAGTCTGAACCAAGGGCTACCTCTTTGCCAAATTTGGGGTAATTCCGTTCAGCAGTTCGGGCTGTAGCTGCGACTAAAGGTTCCTATGGAAAAATGAATGGGGAAAACGCGTTTTGGGACCCCCTTTTCTCGGCCCCCGCTTGACGTATCACCCCGAGACTTTCAGGGTAGGAGCGGACCGGAGCGCCCCAACAAGTTGGAAGCTTTCGCGAAGATTCGTCAACCGACGCCAACGTTATTGCAAATAGAATGTCGCGGATTTCCTATGGATAATAGGTTGTAACTATAACTATCTACTGGCGACCGCCAGTAGATAATATATGTATATATATATATTTATATAATATGCACATTTTTATTTACATACTAAAACCATACATTTTACATATAGTATATATTATCTGCACACACACATATAATATTATATAATATAAAATGTACTATTTATGCAGATTTTTAGATCTATAAATTTATGTAGATATTTTTGTATTTATATACTTATATTTAAATAAATAAAAATTTGTAACTGTACTTACATAGACATACATCTACCCAAAAAAATACTTGTTTTCAATAGGAATCTTCAGCATAGGAAAACAAATTGGATAAAATCAATCCAATTTTGTTGATTTCATGTGACAGTACTTACCTTGTAAAACCTTTGTTACTGCATACCGACACCCATACAGCATGCTCAGGCCCCATTGGATGAACATTACAATGGAGCACATATTTATCATTTATTTTAACAAAATACCATTGAAAGAAACTTAGGGGCAGATTCCGATCTCGGCCGGTAGTGCTCCGAATCGGATTCGGATTTACCGGATCCGATTCGGAGCCCTGTTTCCCGACCGAATCGTACGCGGGTCCGGCCGAGCGAGTACGATGCATGCTCCCGCGAAATCGCCGACCGACTCGTACGCGGCTTCAACACGCTCCGACCGACTCGCACGGACACGACTCGCACCGCGCTATGGAGATGTTTCCCGGCCGGGTAAGTACGATGCGCGCTGCAAGCAGTCCGACCGACTCGCGCCGTCCGGCTCGAAAGAGCTGTCGGAGCCGGACTTTGGGGGTCCGCGTCGGACCCCCCTGAACGCGTTCGCCTTGCGAGTCGCACACAGGGGGGACCCATGGGTCCCCCCTACCTGTGCATGTACGCTGCGTTGCACATGGACGCGTACCCACTGTAGGGGGCGCCCTTGTTCGCCTCGCACCCATTGAGTCAATGGGAGCCCGCGTACGCGTCGTACGACCGGCTCCCATTGACTTCAATGGGAGTCCGACCGAATCGAGTCCGATAGCATGCGAATGCATCGTACTCGTCCGGTCGGACTGCTGGGGTCCGATTCGGTCGGAATTCTCTCCGGGTCCGGCTCGGTCGGAGAGATTTCCGGCCAGAATCGGAATCGGCCCCTTAGTCTTTCTGAAAAGTCAATTTAGATGTGTGCGTGTTTCAAGTAGTGATTTTATTTACTCCCGCAAACGTTTGCTGCATAATATTTTTATTTTTATGTGACTTGCTACATAATGCTGCAATAACATGTCACTACATTTGTCGTCATATATGGATATACTGCTGTAGGTCACTGATGAATGTCAAAGTTACCAAGAAAATCAACTGCAGCAAGCAAATGAGGGGGGTCTGACACATGCTCTGATTATTACAGCATATAGTAAAGATGCCTCAAAATCTTCATGGCCAAATTGTGACAAAAATAAACATTGATGTGAAATCAACTTTTTCTTATGTTTCCATATAAAGTATTTTCAAATGAAAGGGAATTATACAACTTATAATAAGCATTTGTATATTTGGAACTGTTTTTTATCATTTGTTTAATCTCTTTGAACAATCCACAACAGATCACTTTATGCCATAATGATCATTTTTTAAATGTGAAAAAAACAATCAATATTGGCGTTGCGTGAGTGCCGGCGAAGATGGCCATGTAGTAGAGGAGCCCCGTAAAGCGGTCTGGATATCAGATGCTTTGCAGCTTGGAAGCTCATATTTTTGGATATGGTGGTGGGTTGGAATGTGCACAACTCTGATTCCAACACCACCAGCTAATTTCAGTACATGAAAGGAGCCAATTTATTTCAAAAACTTGCCGACACGACTCTGTCAGCATTTGCGAGCACCATTTTGTGAATAGGCCTTCCGATAATTTTGGGCTCGTTATTGGCAGGACTTTTTTCTGAAATGTTATATCTTTTCTGCTCCGACAAGGCTCTTCAAGACAACATTTTGTCTTCTCCTCAGCCTGGAAAAGCCTCACCTCGTGGGACTGTGTCTGTTAACGTACAATTATCTTAACTATTTCCCTCATATTTTTATGTAGCAAAGCATTGTATGCGACTGAAAGCACTGAATGATGCAAATTTCTCTCTAAAATAAAAAATTGTGCATCTTCTGCCCTCATCCTCTTTCAACCAGAGATGTTCTCCATGATTCGCGTCACTCTTCTGACTGCATTGCTTTTTTATCGGCTTTTGTACTTGTGACCCAGTTTATGGGGAGGATACATAGGTAGAATCCTGTGCATGCTAAATTTATTGGTCTCTATCAGCCTACTACACAGTTATTAAGAGACAATTATCCACCTTAATGGCTGAGACACCAGATCATAAGGATGACTTTCCTTCAGTGGCCATCTCAAAGAACCAAACTACTGTAATGCAAACACCATTACAATCTCATAAATGGCCAAAAAATACCCCCCCCCCCCATCTCCAGTTAAATCTACTGCACCTATTTCTCTGGAGTTACTACTAGAGGACCTAAGGGCATTAAAAATGTTTATGAAATACACCACCAACTCTCTACACAATTGTTAGAAATTGGGTTTTTTGTTGGCAGAGGTAGGCACTCTGTCCAAGCAGGAACCACAATCCTAGTCATAGTAAGTCAGATACACACTATAAATTAACCTGTGCTCACCCTCTGGTAGCTTGGCACAGAGTAGGCAGGCTTAACTTAAGAGGCAATGTGTAAAGTATTTGTGTAATGCTTCAAACATTAACACAGTGAAAACACCACAAAAAGACTCCACAGCAGTTTAGAAAAATAGGTTATGATTTCATAAATAAAACAAGACTAAAACAACAAAGGTTCAATAGGTAGAAGTTGATATATGAATTTTTAAAGATTAAATGTAAAAATATCACTTAGAAGCAATAAACGCCTATGGGGTTATCAGGTTGCACTGGACTACGGCAAAATCAAGAGTTCAGGCTGACCATGATGGCGTGTGGGCCTGATGCAGGAGCCACGCAAGGCCCACTGAACAAAGTACCTTGATCCTGGTCGCAACAGTGATATGCAGAGTACAGCTCAGCGATGCATCAGTGTTGATCCCGCTGTTAAGGTGATGCGTCGATTTTCTTCACACAGTGGTGGCAATGCACCGATTCTGAGTTGAGAGGCATTGGTTCTCTAGATGATGCTCCGGGTCTCTCAACGCAGTTGAGGGGATGCGTCGATCTTCCCACACTGCAGCGGCAGCGATGCATTGGTTCTGATGCTTCAGTTCTTTAAGGCAATGGGCTAGTTCCGAGTGCAATGTGCCGATTCTGCTCCTGCAACCCCAATGATGCGTCGCTTCTGCTACAAACAGACAGGAGATGCATTGGTTCGACTGGAGCAAGCACCTGGATCCACTTCCAATGGACCAGGCACAGAAGCAGGTGGTGAGACTTTGATATCCCTGAATCTCAAAACAGGAGGCAAGCCAACAAGATCTTGGAGATCACTCTCGGTTCAAGCAGAGCCCAGTTCTTCCTCATCAGGGTTAGAGGGAAGCAGGCAACAGGGAAGCACAGCAGAAAAGCAGTTCTTCCAGAGCAGAAGTCCAGCAGAGTGACTGTTCTTGTAGCAGCACAACAGTCTTTCTTCCTGACAGAGAATCTTTACTGGTCCAGAAGTGTCTGATTTGGTGGGGTCAGAGACCCAGTACTTATACCCAGTTGTGCCTTTAAAGTAGGGGTGACTTCAAAGAAGGGGTTCTGAAGTGCACAGAGGTCCATTCCTCCTAGTTCTGACTCCAGACTCACTACAGGGGGTAATCAACCCTTTTTGTGGGGACAGGACACTGCATATTCAGGTATAAGTGTCAGCTTATCTTGGAAGATGGCGTGCTGAATCGTCGGTGTTGAGCATGAATAAATTCAGTCCCAGAAATCGCTGTTGCATTATTATCTTTACTTAAGTGAACTCACATCCAGGAAGTCTCATGTTCTGAACTATGTACATTGATGAATAAGCCAACAATCGTAACTCCTGGAATATTCATTGGCCAGCCATCTTCTCCACTACCACCATATCTGGAATCTGGTTTCAGCGATCCATGTGTTCCAAATATTGAAAATGGTCACTAACCTATGGACACATATGCTACATGTACATAGGTTACAGAGGCTTAAATCAAATGTCACTTCATTCGGGCAAGCGACGACTGTCGTCCTAGAACATATCCAGAGTTTTATGATCCCCTACCACTCACCTTTATAAAGCAAATATGGGTGGTCCTGATGAAGGTAGATACAAGTCTCGTTTTCCACTGAAATGTGCGTTGACCTGGCTACAGTGAAATCCCAGCTGGTAACGCAATAACGAACAGTTATGAAGAGTTATCTCTGTGATCTAACTAGTGTATGCAGATGTGGGCTGGGTAGTGTATGTATGTGAGGTGTGTGTGCTAGTGTGGTGTGTAGTGATAGGTCAAAATGCGAGTGTGGTAGAATTATGGGGATACACTAATGATTTCAATTTGCATGCAAACCCTAATTATGATGATAGTTCCAGATGAAAATGACATGAATATTGGAATTGTATAATTGCATTGTTTGCACTTTAAAAATGTTTGGTGGTCACATTGATATGTTTTTAACTTTTGTATAACTAAAGTAAATATCAAAAAAAAGAATTCTTATACAAAAAAGTAAAAACTGATTTTAAAAAAAGAATAAAATGAATAAAAACATAAATAAAAGTTTAACGTGTATGTATAGCAGTGGGTAGCCCAGAGAGCTTACATTATCCAACAAGAAAAGGATACAGGTCGGGTGGGAGTTCCTCACATTATTATAAGTGCCAGCTTCTCCATCCCATCCTGCCCTGGATGAACCAATAGGATGCAGATTGGCACTCAGACACACATAACCTTTCCTTGTGTTTGGCTGTTTAGAGGGAATGCACAAAGTCAAGCTGTCACCCACCCCAGACCTATATTGGAGATAGACTGCAGGCACACAGAGCTTTATGAGCAGAGAAATACCAACTTTCTAAAAGTTGTATTTCTTGAATAGTAATGCTAAGTCCACCTTTACCAGTACAGATGATTTATCATTACCATTCCAGTGAAATAAAACATTACAAGGCTACTCCTTCTCAATCAGGAATTACAGCTTAATAGTGTAATAAGGAAATCCCAATGTTAACCTATGAGAGTAGTACGCCTAACAGTAGTGAAAAACGAATTGGGGTGTTTTTCACTACCAGGACATGCAAAACTTAAACGTACATGTCCTCCCTTTTACTTACACAGCACCCTGTGCTATGGACTATCTAGGGCCTACCTTAGGGGTGACTTATGACTAATAAAAGGGGAGTTTAAGGCTCAGAACGGGTTTTAAATTCCAAGTAGACATGGCAGTAAAACTGCACACACAGGCTCTAAAATGGCAGGCATGAGCCAAGTTTAAAGGGCTACTTGTGTGGGTGGCACAATCAGGGCTGCAGGCTCACTAGTAGCATTTAATGTACAGGCCCTGTGCATAGGTAGTGCACTCTACTAGGGGCTTACAGATAAATTAAATAGCCCAATTGTGGATGAGTCAAGGTTACCATTTTTAGAGGAGAGAGCACATGCACTTTAGCACTAATTAGCAATGGTAAAGTGCTCAGAGTCCTAAAGCCAACAAAAACGAGGTCAGAAAAAGAGGAGGAGGAAAGCAAAAAGTTTGGGGTGATTCCTTCAGAGAGGGCTATTTTCCCAAACTGTGAAACTGTCTGCATCATGACATATAGTACAGTGTTTTTGAAGTACACTACTTTCATGTTTTTTTACTTAATTTTAACAATTTTTTCTCTTTTCCTACAGCTTCCTTTGCATCCTTGACCTACACTTCCGATGTCTTGACCATCTGGAATTTTCTCAGTGTTCATCTTTGTCTTTATGTTCCCTACCCCCTGTGATTTCAAAGCTTTCCCCTTTTTAGGTATGTCTTACATTCATCATGTTTTTTAATTGTATTGTCTATTTATTCATTTTTTTGCTCTCTCTATCTTCTTCTTTCTCTCTACTGCTCTCTTCCTTCTCCACTTTCTCTTCTGTCTCTATCTCCTTCTCATATTATTAGAATATCTCTTTTTTCTTCTCAAATTGTCAATTTTATATGACAGTTTTAATTTATTTGATTGCTTTCTACATTCAGGATAGTCTTGTGGAATATTAAAGGTTTAGGTAACCCAATTAAGAGATACTGTGTCCATTAATATTTTGCTAATTTACAAGCAGACATTGCTCTTTAGCAAGAAACACATTTATCTGAACCAGACGTCTTAAAACTTAAAAGATGTTGGGTTGGACAGGTATTTGTTTCTCCGGCACAGCAGAAAAAAATGGAACAGCCATCCTGGTGAATAAATGTTTGAATGCTAAATTAATTTCGCATTCTAATGTTACTGAAAAACAGATGGCTTGCTGTTGATTTATTGATAAATGCCATTCCAGTCACACTTTTTGACATATATGGACCCACGGCCGTTAATTACTCTTTTTGGCTTGCAATTAGTAAACAGTTATTGAATTACACTGAAGAATATTTTATTTTGGGTAGAGATATGAATTAAGTGTATGATAGGAATTCTAAAGCTAAATTCCTGCCAAGTAGAATGCACAAATCTTTTTGCTCCACTATTTCTCCATTACCCTTTATCGATGCATGGCAAACTGTTAATCCCTCATCACGAGAATACACATTTTATTCTCCAACACACCATACTCAATGGCGAATCAATTATATCTTCACAAGTAAATCAGTAGCTCAATACCTCCTACATGCAGAGATCAGTTCTATTTAATTTCTGATCATGAACCTATTATTTCAGATTTTGATCTTGCGCCTTTTCAACCTCACCCACGTAGATGGTGCTTCAATAATTTCCTTCTTTTACACTGGTGTTTGTAGAGCAATGTAAAACTTGTTTTGCTTACATTTGTACTATCAATACTATACAAGAACTACTGCCTTATTGCAAGACATTAAATAAATTGGAATATTAATATTATAGTTCAAAATCACAAGCCTCTTTTAATGACCTCACAGCGAAATTTGCCTTAAATAAGATCTCCTTGGAACATGGTTCTTCTATCTTACTCCGCCATAATGCCAGTTTTATGGTGGCTTAAATAACACTAGTAAACTTTTAGCAACTTATATTAAAAATATGAAAGAAAGGAAAAAATAGACTCTCTACTGACTTCTAATAATCATACGGTTTCTCAAGATGAAGACTTTTTGAAAGAATTTGGTAAATTCTATGAATCTCTTTATTCACCCAAACAATCACCCTCCGTACCTGATATTACTGATTTCTTTAGTGCTATTCATCAATCTAAAATAAAAGCTGTTGATTTTTCACATCAAGAAACAGATATTTCCCTAAAATAGATTGCGATCTCAGTCTCTAAATTAAAACCTAGCAAAGCACCTGGACCTGACAGGTTTACTTTGGAATTTTACTCCTATTTTTCAACTTTTTTATTTCCCTGGCTTTTTACGCTTTTTCACCACTTTACCAATTCCCATAGTGCTTTAGGAACATTTCGAGAGGCAATAATATGCCTCATTCCTAAAAATAAACATGATTTACAACAATGTAGCAATTATTGACCTGTATCCTAGCCCTACCCATAGAAGCCATTCTACCTAAATTAGTTGGCCTTGAACAAGTTGCTTTCAACACTAGATGTTTGTTTAATGTACTAAGTAAGGCTCCAAAACTAAACCACGCTCTTGAAGCTATTCCTTTAGATGCTGAAAAAGCATTTGATTGCGTTGATTGGCGTTTTATGTTAGAAACTCTGAAGTGGTTTGGCCTAAATTTTTTAATCTGATATAATTTTTATATTCTTCCCCAAAGCAGCTATCTTAGGAAATGGAGTTTTATCAGACTATTGTTTTGTAGAAGAGAGGTGTGCGACAGGGTTTTTCTTTATCTCCCTTATTATTGATACTCACCTTGGAACCCTTTTTATCTAAAATTAGGCAAAATAAGGACATTACTGGCTTCTCATACAATAAGGATGAACTAAAATTATCAGTCTATGCTGATGATATTTTTCCATACCTCTCCAATCCATCTACATCCATACCAGCATTTCAGAAAGAAGTTCAAGATTTCTGTGTATCGGGATATAAACTAAACTCAGATAAATCTGAGATTTTATCACTTAATAAATTCTGTACCAAAGATGATTTTAAGGATTTAGGATTTACATGGCACCACAGTAATATAAAATATCTGGGTCTTTGGTTCACCAACTCTATTTAAGATACAGTTAAAATAAACTTTGAGAATATCCGGGAAAACTTTGTAACTTTATGTTTCTCATGGAATCCTCTATTTTTATCTTGGTGTGGCAGATTAAACTCATTAAAAATTGTGCTTTCCCCTTGGGTGATACATTTAATTTCCATGATTCCAATTTGAATCCCAGCTATTTTTTCAAGAAAGTAGATTCCTTTTTTCATGTTTTCTATGGAATAATAAACCAGCTAGAGTAGCCCTCTCTCTTTTAAAATTAGCAAAATTGCATGTAGGTGTTAATTTTCCCAATTTTCAAAAGTTCCATGATGCATTTTGTCTTAAACAATCATCCCATTGGCTCCAAAATGACACCTCTTCTCCTAAACCAGTATGGTTTTATATCGAAGAATCATTTATTCTACCTTTTTCATTTCAGGAATATTTATCCTTGTGTACTAAAAATATCCCCTCTCAATGTCCCTTCCATTGCACGTACATACACACTTTTATGACCCCTTTTTTTCCCCAAACCCCTGCATAAAACCAATTTTTTAAAGTTGTTCTTATGGCACAACAAAAGATCTCAAAATTAATAACAGAACTATATTCTTGAAATCCTGGCATGCTAAAGGACTCAAGTAGATACAACAATTATTCTTTAACAATGACACTCTTCCGTTGGCTACTGTACAGACCGCCTTGCAACTACTTAAATCTTGTGCTCACAATTAGGCAAAATTAACTCACGCTATTCTTAAGTCTTTTCAAAACTTACATGAGGACAGCAAATGGTGTATTCATAAAGCAAATTTACTTACTCTATGCGCACTTACTCTAAAGCCTCCTACATATATAAACCCCTAATGGGTTTCTCTGATTAGCTGGCCTGTTCACCTATGACATAAAATTTGGATGAAAGTACATAAAACATCTCGAGCAGCAAACACGACACAAACATTATATTTAATCTATAATAGATTACTACTCACTCCTAGATCCCTGTTGAAGTGGAAAATTATGACACAAGATACTTGCGGGTCCTGTCAAACACCAAACACCAAATTCCGATTTGATTCATTTGTTATTTCACTGTCTTCAGTTTCATATTTTCTGGTTGAAAGTATAGTATGGAAACAAATTATTAGTATATTTAATGTAACAATTCCATACTCAATAACTAATATATTTTTAGCTAGCCTTTCTCCTGAGTGAACTTTCTTGTCTGATGCACCTAAGTTATTAGATCTCTGGCTTGCTGTCGCATTTCATCATATTACCACTCATTGGACGAATACTTCAAATGTCTCTGATAAAGCATGGTGGTATGCTGTATGTTTCCATCACAGATTGGACAGAGCTTATGTCTATCCTATTTCATTAGCAATGAAACGAGAGCAACTATGGTCAGCTATAACAACTTTTCTTAATAAATCTAGCTCACTAAGCAAAGCAATTAATATTATTGCTGAAAAAGTTCCTAAACCTCCTTGAACATGCATTTTCAAATTTTGTGCGCTTAAGGTGTATTTTTTAATTTATACAGTAACAATGTTTCAGAACTTGCAGTTTTCTGAAAGTTTATTGTTACCATTCACATTGATCTGTACTAGTTCATGTTTTTTCTCATCTTTTTGAATCCTTTTCTCTCTCCCTACCTTTACTTTTATTTTGATTTTGCTTAGTTGAATAACCTGTTTACACTAATATATATTTTTTGTATTTGTATTCCTTTTATATCATTCAGATCTCAGGATGTGTTCTCTATACTCTTTTTCTTTTCAGTAAAGCATCTTTAAACTAAAAAAGTTCACATATACATTGTTTTTTTGTGAACACCTGCAAGCATTCACAAACTCCAATTCGTCCCCATTCCATCCTGGAAATGGTCAGAAAGCCACTCCAAACAAAGACTAGTGTAATTCCCCTTTTAGCGGGGCAAAGGGAACCGAACATCCACTCAATTCAATTGGTAGGGTTGCGGGGCAAGGACTTTACCAAAGTGTACATTTACACAACAGTAGACTCGATTTCCCCTCCATGGAAATCTATGATATGCAGATTTCCACACAGGGGGTACAGGAGCATGCAGGACATGTCACATGACATTCATGGTGGAATAGTGGCAGCCGGCATGCCTCGCGGTTAGCGGGGCGGGTGCGGGGGGGTCACGCGTGGGGGTGGGGCAACTATAGAAAACATTATAAAAAATAAACTTACCTTGCCGCCGGGTCCCGTGTCTCTACTCCTGCTCTCCTCGTGGAACTCGAGGAACAGGAAGCACAGCAGCCCCCACTGACCAATCACAATGCAGCGTTGTGATTGGTAAGCACCCAGGCTCCCCAGACCAATCACAATGCTGCAGCACTGTGATTGGTTTTGAGCATCCTGGTTTGATGCTCAACCAGGGAATGGGGGCATGGACATGTTCTCCACGCAGGCTGTAATGCAGCCTGCATGGAGAACGGGGAAAGTGCGCATGACTGGTTTGGGCGGCCCGAGGGGGCCAACAAAACAGTTATTGTGCACTTAGGGGTGGGCAAACCACTCCTCCCTTGCCCTGCTCTGAGAGAAGAGCAGCCCTGCCCACCCGCAAAGCAGCACAAAGCATAAAATGATATTATCGCGAAGTTATTATCATTTTATGTTTCTACTACGCACTGCTTAAAAGCTGTGGGGCGATGCTCCTTCGCCATACCAGAGGAGCTGCCACTGTGGTGGAACGCCTAGAAACCTACAAATTGTGCAGCTTTCCATGCATAATTCTGGGAACGTTTGGGATCTGAAAAGAAGTGAAAGTATGTTTAGACAGAGATATAAGTCTGCACGTGTAATTTTCAGTTTTTTGTCATAAATAGGAGGGCCCTATGTGTTTAACTTGCAGTTCTGAATCTTGAAACAGGCAGCATGACTCAAAAACTGACCAAGACAACTGCACACTATTTTTACGAAACAATCCAGCAAACATGATATACACCCATGTAGTGTAGTTCCTATTTCCCTAATAGGCTCTGCGCATTGGAATAATATAACCTATAGGTTTGACATAGGACTGAGGTCGGTATGTCCCTATCGAGTATATTAAACTTAATTACTTGTGCCAGCTAGCTCAGAGGCCACTAGAAACTCCTTGAGAACAAGAAGGGA